>CAHIKZ030000200.1:1235000-1257500 GCA_903632075.3 Acanthosepion pharaonis
TTATCAGAAATCTGATCAAATGTTGTGATTTAACTCAACCAATCTGTACTAGGTGACATAAACAATATCTATCTATCTGCAGTTGGAAAAAGGTGTGGAAGGTGAGAAAAAAAAGCGTGTTCTTTATGCAGTCTGCGGGGCGGGGGGTAGTCTTGAAGGGGGAAGCAACTTTTGAGTTGTTCTGCCCACAGAATGGTTCTCAAAGCGCAGGTTTACTTTGCAATCTGATTGAATTTGGGTTTTGCCAAAAGAGATTTCTTACATGAAAATTAATTTACACACATCTGCTCGTATCCGGTCAGGCTTTGGCCTACTACTGGTAACATGTAACCCAGTACAAACTGCCACACAGACGGGTGTTTGATGTCTAAACTAGCACCCACACAAGCTTTTCCGCTTGTCAACTGGAAATTGAACCTACCATACTGATAATCATGGGTGCATATCAATCCACAGGCTGAAAAACAAGTCTTGTCAAAGAGCAGATGAGCTTGTTATGATCAACATTATATATATATATATATATATATATATATATATATATGAGAGACAGAGGGAGAGCACAAGCTGAAAGAGTAGTGACACTTGGTCTGAAGATCATCTAAGCCATGAAGCTGACATCCAGAATTGATTCAGGTGTACACAGTATATATATATATATATATATATATATGAATTTAAGCATGCTACTAGATTGGCAATTAGGTCTCAACATTTTACTGTTAAACTAGCTAAATACAACTTCCACTTCTATTCTGTTTCTTTTCTCACACTTCCCACCTGTGGAACTCCCTTCAATTTTCTAGCTTCCCTGCAAACTACAATCTTCAAAAGTTCAAATGCAACATCAATCGCCATCTTCAGTATTCTTGAACCCTGTTCCTTTATTGTCTTTTCTTCAATTCTTTCCTCTAATATCTTTTAATTCTCTTTCCCTCTCTGTAACCTGCTGTGTCCTAGTGGGATTATTGCCTTGTCTGTGGTGAAATGTTTAAATATATATATATATATATATATATATATATAATAAGAAGATAGAGACTTTAATTATCCATTTCGTTTAGAATTTTTATTTTGTGAACACCAAGATGTTCATCTCATCAGATCGAAAATCTTCTCTGTGAATGGAGAAAGTACACTGGATGGATACTTTAGATTAGTAGTGTGGGGGTGAGAGGGGTTGGGCAAAGATAAGGCTGAGAGATTAGTGGTTAGTAGTACCCAGTTTCCTCAACCAAGAATTTACTCTACACTTTTTAGATTTTAATATTGGTTTGTATGTTACTTGGCCGATACCATTTGTTGTTTTTATGCATAGTTCATCTCATCAAAATGAAAACCTGCTCCGCGAATGGAGAATTGAGATTATAATGTTCTGTAGTCTACATTGAGCTCTCCCTGGATTTATATCCTGCTCAGAATCATCTCTTCCAGTCACAAACTTTTAATATATATATATATATATATATATATATATATATATATATGGTGTGGAACTTCTGAGTTGAATAATTCACTTCCCCATATCTTATCAAATGGAACTTTTTGGTCATGTTGACTGATGGCAACTGGATAATTTCTGGATAACAAACCGACCATGAGTCATGTAGGAATTTTTACTTGAGAGAGAAAAATAAGACAATGTCTCCCCCTGTGGGGAAGTGACAATATTTTGTCACCAAACCAAAGATTTGGTAAAAAGAAACAACCATGTGATGGTTCATTTTACCCAGTGTTTTCCCCCCTGCCAACTCAATTTCAAGACAGAACAAAATAATAAAGAAAAGAAAACTTAGCCAATAAATAAATTCTTATTCAGAAAATGTCCCCCAATAGGTCAATGCTAAAACTCAAAGACACCTTTTCCCTTTTTGACACAGCCTATCAAATTGACAAATAGGTAAAATAAAGGCATCAGAAGAATATTTATACTGTTCACTGAAGCAGTTAAGGACAGTATTGTTCTGCCCATCAAGAGACACTATTGGATAGGATAGGATAGAAAGTAGTAAGGAGAAGCACCAGTGTAAAAAGATTGGAGGTGTGGTTCAGCAACAGTCTTTGTGTGGGTGTGTGTACATTGGTGTGAAACTGTTAGTGTTTCCTTACCTGTACACATTGGGGTGAAAGTAAATTAATAATCATGAGATATTTCTTGTATGAACTCCATTATTGGGTTTCCAAACATGCATGCACACACATACACACAGACATGCACACATTTATATATATATATATATATATATATATATATATATATATATATGTATGTGCTGTAGAGTATTTTAGTATTATCCATTTTTATCTTATGTTGATAGTTATAGCTTGCTCATTCATGATATGCTGGTCAATGTGTGCAACGGATTGCATAAGAAGGAGTTTTGAGATGCTGTGTGTTTGTGTGTGTAAAATACTATCATATATATATATATATATATATATATATATATATATATATATATATATATATGTGTGTGTGTGTGTGATAATATTGATAACCATAAAAAAAAGCTATCAAAGACAACAATATAAATTTCACTGTAGCTGCACATTACAACCAACTGGATCATGGCATTGTTGTTAGATGCTTCTTTTTAGTGTGTTCATTTAAATGCCAACAAGAACAACAAAAGTCCGAGTTGAGATACATTTGTAAAATAGATTCACACATTCATTTTTGGATAAAACATTTTTGCACAGAAAGCCTTCTACAAACTCTGTACAAACTTAATCATGGCAAACAACAAGCACAAAACTATCAGATCTCTCCGATAATATGACACATGGAGGGGGGGGGAGAAAAACAAATAAATTCTCCAGAAAAGAAAATCCCACTTAATTTCTCATTTCTTGTCTCATTGATAAAGGACACAGGCATGTCCGAAAATACCGCCTTAAAAAATCTTCCTCATCATTCTTCCGTTTGATCAAAAGACTGACTAATATGCAATTAATATTATTATTTTTTTGTTTTGTTATCTCTCTCTAATTTCTTTTTCACTGGGCTATTATATATATATATATATATCCTCAAAAATGACACTGCAGTCTTTTAATTGTCCTGCTAAAACTATTTTCCTCTTATATATATATATATATATATATATATATATATATATATATATATATATATAGCAGCATATCTTCATTCAAGTATTTTTAGTTGAATAATTCAGAGATATTATGTCTATTTTTATTTTAATCCTCTCAAATACATCTTTCTTAATCAAAACTGATTAAGAAAGATGCCATAGTTTTTCTCATTTCTTTTATTTTCTCAAGTACTTTCAATCTCATTCAAGATCATCTTCAGGGGTGAATTGTTAAGACTAAAATTAATGTAATTGATAGTTGCAAATTTCTTTGTAAATGCACATGAAACATGCTCTATTATAGACAATCAAAAAATTAACGTTAAGAATATGTAAGGGAGGTAACTCAGTTCATATTTTTATTATTAATGTTTTAAAAATACTCAACCTGCAATCATTTTTTAAAATTATTCAACCAAACATGCTTAAATATATATATATATATATATATATATATATAGTACCTTTTTTCAAATTGAAGATTTATTAAATGATCCATAATTAATATTAGCTTTTTATTTTTATAATTAGTACTGGATTTATACAGTGAAGATTAATGAGTTAACCCATATTTCTTTACAGGTTGAACATTATAATGTGAAAATTTCAAATCAAAATTCAACTAAAACTGTATCAAGTGATGGATTTATTGATCAATCTTCATACAGGGCAATGAATAGAAACATTTTTATCTCACTAATGAAATGGACACAAAGAATTTGAATGATACAGTCTAAATTAAGTTTTCCAAATTGATTTATGGAATAAAAGATACAAAGATCTAATATTTCTTGGCAGTCTGCCATTGTTTTCATAACTTGAAATGATAAGAGAGATTG
This sequence comes from Acanthosepion pharaonis, assembly GCA_903632075.3. Taxonomy (NCBI): domain Eukaryota; kingdom Metazoa; phylum Mollusca; class Cephalopoda; order Sepiida; family Sepiidae; genus Acanthosepion; species Acanthosepion pharaonis. Next base: position 1,238,932 of record CAHIKZ030000200.1, read on the forward strand.
AGATTAAAAAAGGATATTGCTTTTCTATAAAAAAAAAATAATGAAAAATTCAATGAACATAATTTGGTGTATGGATTTCATTTTTTCTTATTTTGTTTTATTTATTTATTTTATTAACCCATTAAGTGTCCCCGAACCTTCTGTCATTTACAGTTGAGCTACAGAACTATAATGAGCGAGATTCCCGTCATCTGCACTTAATGGAGTTAAAAAAACAGGCCAGTAATGTTTAATAATAATTTTATTCATTTATTTGAACAAAATCTTTCATTTATATTTAAAAGATACAAGTTGGTGCCAATAAACCGCAGTAATTGGGACCAAAAACTTCTATCTACAGTTTAGATGGTATGCTTTTTAGATCAAACGTGAGACGTGATGTCAGGATTGCCAGTTTAGGCCACCAAAACAAAGCTTGTCAAGTCCATGGAGTTATCTGTAAAAATGGGTGACACAGTGGCTAAGTATGCAAAATGTGTATTCAATACTAAGAGTTGAATATTGGCAGTTTTGAAAAACATTTCTAGCTTCTCAGAACATGTTAAAAGTTGCCTTGTCAAGATCAGGATTCCTGGCAGTTCTGGCCCTTCTCCTCTTTAAATCTCCTTCGTCTAGCTCATCTAAAAACCTTTGTAGCTTTTCTTCATTTTTAGGATCAAAGTTGTAAGCTGCATATTTCACACTCAAAATATCCGCAAAGCTCTCATCCAAACCACTACACAATCATGAGTGTGAAATGCCAAAGCCTAAACAATAGTAAATGCCTGAGAAAATACAGATATACTTAGGGTATTAAAACTCAGACTATACATAAAAAAACTTTAAAAAGTGTGACAATCAAGTTTGAATTTGTTTCAAATTGGGATCCACTGATGGTTACGATAATAATATGAACATGACAAAAAATTTGGGGGTCCATCATGCATGCATGGCTTAAGTGATATTGCAGTTTATTGGGGTGCGGCTTAATGGCATCAACCCATGTGGGTTTGTAAAATGTGACTTTTATGGCTAATAATGCAAGACTCTTCGGTAAATTGAATCAAATTCTCTCAGTCATCTAAAAACAAATATGCTTAAATACACCTTCATCCCTGCAATGCACCAACGGCTTAGTGGGAGAATCCCTAACTGATGCCATTTCAGCCGGCTTTCGATCCTAGATAGAGGCAACCAGATGTATAGCCACACTGATGAGCTGTGATACAGCGAATCAGTCTGTGTGTGGATGACAATATATATATATATATATATATATATATATATATGTGACATGTAAAAATTCAGATATAAATAACAATATATCTGTGAAAGAAAAAAATGTTTAATTTAAAATAAAATATATTGAAAAAAATTATAAAATCCCACCCCTAATTTTATTTTATGTGCAATGTCCTTTCAAACATGGATGATCATGGCTCTCCACATTTTTCTCTCTTCATTTATTTTTTTAAATGATTTTTTATGGCTTATCAACCCATTTCAGGTTATTTACATTTCAAATAGGAAAACCAAGAAATTTTAAAGGGTTAAAACTAGTAGAATATAATTGTTACAATTAAAAAGTGTGTGTATGATAAGAGCAAATTTCATATAAATAAAATTATGAAAATAGTTCAGTTCAGCATACCATTGAGGGAGAATAGTTACACTGTGTATGATAAGAGCAAATTTCATATAAATAAAATTATGAAAATAGTTCAGTTCAGCATACCATTGAGAGAGAATAGTTACACATATAGTCAACTAGAAATCCCTTCAAAACTCTTTTTGCACTCTAATCCAAAGTCTTGACATTCACAACTCTAACCTTCACCATTAACATCTCCCTCTTCCATGGCTAAGTAAAATGCCGCTGTTTCTTGCTTAGCCTTCATAGCTATATCATCTTTACTTTAACTTTCAGTTAAATTCAAGGTAAGCATGTCAGAAATACAGCAGCAGCAGCAGCTGTAGTGGCGGCAGAAGAGAAAGCAGAGAAAGGTTTTAAAAAAAAATATTCAAAAGACAACGAAAAAAGGATAAAGTTAATGGATAAAGATTTAACGTTTCAAATGGGGTTCAAAACATGAGAGGGAAGAGATGTAAAGATAAGGAAGGAAAGAAGTGAAAGCCCCCCCAAAAAAGGGAGAAAAAATGCTGAAAACGAAAAAGCATTATCTCTGACACGGAAAAGGTAAAAGGAAAAAACACAAAGTAAAATGAAAAGTTTGTAAGTTACGCAAAACGCAGTGGGTCTAATGACTTTTTAAAAATAGTACATTTTAGACTTTTTTTTGTTATTTTTATAGTATTCTTATTTTTTTAATATTCCATATATTTTTTATATATTAACTTTAGATTTAATTTCATATTTCTTATATTGATTTAATATCAATATCTTTTTTAACTATTTGTTTAAAAGATTTCATATCTGTTTTCTTATAATATATTTTAAAATCATCCCTTTTTATAAAATTTGTTTATATATACAAATTTAACACACAATTTAATATATATATATATATATATATATATATATATACACACACACATTATATATATATATATATATATATATATATATATATATGTGTATATATATACATACATACATATTTCATTGAATACAACAGACAAGGTGCTTTTTATTTAGTTTTTTTATACAATTTATCATGCAATCTAATAATTTTTTCTTTTGGATGATAAATTATATAAAAACTGTCCAAATCTTCTTTTTATCCGACTGCTGTCGGCTACACATTTAGCCATTTTTAAGGATTAAATATGTTAACTGTTAAATAAGAAATAGTTTGTTGAATGTATGTTTTATAAACATAGAAAGTAGCACAATATTCCATATGTAACAAGAGGTACTAACTATATATATATGTATATATATTAAAAAGTAAAAGATAAAAGGAAAATATTATTAACTGACACATTTCATCCAATGTGGACTTTTTTCAAGACAAAGTATTTAGAAAACACTGTTGTATTCATATTTTTCTAAATTCATCTAGTTGCTAAGGACATTTTGTTTTGTTGTTAATAGTTACTTTGTTTTTAATAAATCCCTTTCATTTTTGCCTTGTAAAAAGTCCATGTTGACTAATAATAGTTTTCCTATTGTCATTTACCTCCATACATTTTATTTTTTTCTACAGGTTAACTCTGTGAAATTTCTCATATATATATATATATATATATATATATATATATATATATATATATATATATATATCCAGGTATAATGAGAACAGATGGAGTATAATGTCCTTAACCTTTTTTGTTTTAATATTCCCCAAAAATATAATATAAAAATATATATATATATATATATATATATATATATATAATAGCTGGCCACTCGTATTTCAGGATAGCCATCTACTAGGGCAGCTAACCAATTCCTATTGCAGACGCTTGCTCAGGCACATTTGTATTTGCTCAACACCCACAAAGCCCACTGTGGTTATACTGCAACGATGCTGAGCAGACCTTAGTTAGAGTTTCCGGGAGAGAGTGTGTTATCTAGTATGATCACCTATTTGAACAAAGCCAGCAGGCTCAAGCCCTTGCCTACTGGGATCGACCTCAGTCCAGTCTGATAACATCAGGAAGTCTCCTTCCTGACAAATGAACCATGGTGAGATTTGAACTTGGGTCTCATGATCAGAAAACAAAGGTTCTAAGTACTGCCTATATATATATATATACACACACACACACCCATATATATGTATATATATTTATATACACACATATATATGTATACATATACACGTATATATGTATACATATACACATATATATATATATATATATATATATATACATACACATATATACATATATACATACATGCACACACACATATATATACACATATATACATACATGCACACACACACATATATATACACATATATACATACATGCACACACACATATATATATACATATATATATATATATACACACACACACACACATATATGTGTGTATATATATATATATATATATATATATATATATATATATATATATACACACACACGTATATATATATGAAAATCCATATGCATATAAAATCCATATTTTTGTATTTATTGAGATTTCTTGTTTTAATGCATCTAAAAAAGATAACTTTTACAGTAAAGATATTTTTAAAAAATATCAAAAGGCATCAGGTACAGCTTTTTTTTATCTAACAAAATTATTTAATAAGAAAAATCCTTCAAATATTTAAGAAAGGTTACCTATCAGTCTAAAAACCTGTTTATATCTTAATCTTGGACTGTTCATATCTATCTCGACCTGTTAGTATCTATCTCTCCATCTTAACATGTTCGTATCTATGTCTCCCTGTTCATATCTATCAATCTGTCTCTCCATCTCCATCTCAATCTTTTCATATCAATCTATCACTCCATCTCGACCTGTTCATATCTCTCTTCATCTCAACCTGTTTGTATCTATCTATGTCAGCCTGTTCATATCTAATTCCCTCATTAAATAAGTTTTTTGTCATTTATATTTGTATGAACACAAATATATAAAAACAAACTTTTTCAGAAATTATTTTATTTTTCGAAGAGATTTCCAGAATATACTGGCCATAAAAAGAAAAATAAGGATATTAGTCCCAATAACCGATGAAATAATAAAAAATCAACTCCCACTTTTTTTTTTTTTTTTTTTAAATCACCTGTGTTTGGGATATATATTTTTATGAATTCAAATGTTATTTTTGTGGATACACGTGTTTGAATAGACGTCCTGTTTTGTAAAGTTTTTATTACATCTCCCAGCTTATACATTTGAAAGACTTAAAAAAAATATCCTCTTTGATACATTAACTTATTAGGTTCTCTCAAGCGCATAAGCCAGGATTCATAATACACATTGATTGCCAACCATGATTTGAGAGCTCAGTCTGTCCTGCTATTTAACCCATAGCTGGGTATTTATGCAAAATTTGAACATGGCTTGTCGATATCTCTTTTCAAGCCACTGTTCATACAGCCATGTCATTTTGAAAATTAACCCAATTAATAAACCAAATAAAGATAGAATGAGAAAATGTGTATATATATATATATATATATATATATATATATATATATTGGAATAATGTTTTGATACCACAAAACAAATATAACAATTTAAAGAAAATGAATTTTTTTGTATTTTTTTTTTTTTTTTTTTTTGCAGGACCTAGGTACCTTTTGGCCAACGCTTCATCAGGGTCTTTCGTTGCAAATGATTTTAAACAAACAATGAAAATGAGAAGAACATAAAATGGTATGGTTGGAACACGTCTAAAATCTTACGAAGATATATATACGTAAAATTAAAATAAATTTCTGATTAAAATAAATGCGTAAATAATGAATTAATAATAATGAACCAACCTGAGCATAAAAGATAGGAAAATAAGTTGCTCATATATCAAAAAAATAAATTTAGCGATCGTGAAAATTCTCCTTTTGTTTAGAAAGCGATGGTTTAAATAATTTGAGGCAGATGGCTTCCAAAATAGACAGATGATATTTGGACCTGAATTTACGCATATAATTGAAAACGAGTCCATATATATATATATATATATATATATATATATATATATATATCGGCATAATTTTGATTCTTCTGTGTACACTGTTATAAGTTAATGTATTTGACTCCGACACTGTGTACGCATCTACAAGTGCACGTCCTCGTTCTTTTTTTGAGCTCTCTACCTGTTTGTGCTTTGCTTTCTAAGAGTTTTAGTCGATGTTGCATTCTGAAAATGCACTTGACACTCAAATAAAATACAGACCTTTTATTTTTTTTTAATGAACGCAAAGTCACCGTAACCTTAATACGGCAGGGGAGTGGGTTTTTTTAGGTTGTTAATAAAAGTGGAGTGAGAAGGAAAAGATAGGAAACAAAAGTGGTAGGAGGAAGAAAAAAAAGGAAGAGAAGAGAAATAGAGGATGAGGTGAAGAGTGGGAGATGATTAAAGATTGCTGCAGTGGGGAGTGGGGGGTCAAGCAAAGAAAACTGAAGAGGAAGGATGAGGAACATGGTAAATGTGAAAAGGAATAATGGCAGGGAAGGAATAGTAAAAAGAAAAAGAGAAAAGATAGAAGCTAAAAAAGGGTAAAGAAAGTGAAGAAAATAAGGAAAGAAGAAGAAGAAGAGAAAAAGGAGGAAGGGAAGAGAGAAAGGAGGAAGAGAAGAGAGAAAGGAGGAAGAGAAGAGAGAAAGGAGGAAGAGAAGAGAGAAAGGAGGAAGAGAAGAGAAAAAGGAGGAAGAGAAGAGAAAAAGGAGGAAGAAAAGAGAAGAGAGAAAGGAGGAAGGGAAGAGAGAAAGGAGAAAGGGAAGAGAAAAAGGAGAAAGGGAAGAGAGAAAGGAGAAAGGGAAGAGAGAAAGGAGAAAGGGAAGAGAGAAAGGAGGAAGGGAAGAGAGAAAGGAGGAAGGGAAGAGAAAAGTGGAGAGAAAATAAAGAAGGGAGGATTGTTTTGTTTTATGGCATATCAACCTCAATGGTTTATAAAGGAGGGAGAAGAAAATAAAGGAGAAAATGGAGGAAGGAGAAAATAAAGGAGGGAAAATAAGGGAGGGAAGAGAAAAAAGAGAGGGAGGAGAAAATAAAGGAAGGAAGAAAATAAAGAGAAAATAAGGAAGAGAAAATAAGGGAGGGAAAAGAAGCAAAAATTACAGATGAAGAAAAGAAAAGAAAAAAGGAGTAAAAAAAAGAATGAGGAAGGAAAGAGGTTAAAAGCAAGAGAGAAAAAAATCAAAATCAGAGAGGAGAAAGAGAGAGAAAAAGAATATGAGGGAATAGGTAAAAAAAAAAACAAGGAGAAGATGTAAAAGAAAAGTGATAGAAAGCAAGAGAAAGAGAACAAGTAAAAATTAGAAAGATAGAGTATAGAAGAGAGTAATTAAAAAAGAAAGAGAAAAAAGAAGGAATGAATGAGAAAGGATGAGAAGGTGAAAGAAAACGAGGTAAAGAGACTAAAAGCAAGAGGAGTAAAAATTAGCAAAGTTAAAGATATAAGGGAGAGGTATTGAAAAAAAGGAGTAGTAGTAAGAGGGAAAATGTGTGGAGGTGAAAGAGAAATTTGAAAGAAGGAGAAAACATAGGAAAAGGTGGCAGGAAGAGGAAAAAAATTAGAATGGTGGAAAGGTGGGGGGAACTAACTATGTCATAATTTTTTAAGAAAAGAAAAAAGTCGATAATGCTGTGGGTGAGTGAAAAGAAAAAGATAAAGAGAGAAAAGAAGAAGGAAAACAGAAAAAGAGAAAAGAAAACCCCAAAAAATATTTTGACAAAATATAAACATCTATATTAAAAACCTGACTGATTTTTTTGAGAGACAAAAATATTTTCTTCTTTTTCATAGAAATGACCATTTTACATGCTGTTAGCCATTGAAGAAGAAGATAGCTTGTTTAGGTCAAATGTCAAAAAGACCATATTGCGATAAGAATGGTTTTGAATGTTTAACTAAGAATCAAATAATTTTCTATTATTTATTAAATATAGAGAATAATTTCCTATTATTTATTAAATATAAAGAATAATTTTCTATTGTTTATTAAATATACAGAATAATTTCCTATTATTTATTAAATATAAAGAATAATTTTCTATTGTTTATTAAATATACAGAATAATTTCCTATTATTTATTAAGTATAAAGAATAATTTTCTATTATTTATTAAATATGCAGAATAATTTTCTATTATTTATTAAATATAAAGAATAATTTTCTATTGTTTATTAAATATACAGAATAATTTCCTATTATTTATTAAGTATAAAGAATAATTTTCTATTATTTATTAAATATGCAGAATAATTTTCTATTATTTATTAAATATAAAGAATAATTTTCTATTGTTTATTAAATATACAGAATAATTTCCTATTATTTATTAAGTATAAAGAATAATTTTCTATTATTTATTAAATATGCAGAATAATTTTCTATTATTTATTAAATATAAAAGAATAATTTTCTATTGTTTATTAAATATACAGAATAATTTCCTATTATTTATTAAATATAAAGAATAATTTTCTATTGTTTATTAAATATACAGAATAATTTCCTATTATTTATTAAGTATAAAGAATAATTTTCTATTATTTATTAAATATGCAGAATAATTTTCTATTATTTATTAAATATACAGAATAATTTCATATTATTTAGTAAATATAAAGAATAATTTCCTATTATTATTAAATATACAGAATAATTTTCTATTATTTAGTAATTATACGGGGTTGCTCAGTCCTTTGAGAAAAATGTCTATTAATAGTTGTGATTTTTTTTTCTAGCTTCTTCTCATTATTATTACTTTTCAGATAAATGATAAATGACTTTTACTAAATCCGTGAAAATGTCCTCAAAGAACTGAGCAACTTTGTACAGGGGGCTGCAAAAGTAGGTATACAGCAGAGATGTGACGTCTAGGTTGGCAGTGTCTATCCTGGATGAAACAGATCAGCAGCTACATTTTCCTTCTGTGGCACAATATGCTCCTAATCCAACAAAATTATGAAGATTACTCTGCTTATTATCCATAAAATTCAAAATATTTTTTTGTAGATTTACTACATAAAGGTCACAAGCTGCCTACCCTTAGTAATTATTATGCCTAAAATTCAAAATATTTTTTTTTGTAGATTTACTACCTAAAGGTCACAAGCTGCCTACCCTTAGTAATTATTATGCATAAAATTCAAAATGTTTTTTCTTGTAGATTTACTACATAAAGGTCACAAGCTGCCTACCCTTAGTAATTATTATGCCTAAAATTCAAAAATATTTTTTTGTAGATTTACTACATAAAGGTCAAGCTGCCTACCCTTAGTAATTATTATGCCTAAAATTCAAAATGTTTTTTTTTGTAGATTTACTACATAAAGGTCACAAGCTGCCTACCCTTAGTAATTACCGACAAAACAAGCCTGATGTACATTAAGTAGTTTACTAGTATTCTAAGAGTGGTTCTAGGATTTATTTAATATTAGAATTCATTAAATTTATTAAAATTATTTTTATAATTTTTAATATAATACATTTATTATCATTTTTACTTTTTAATAAGTAATAATAAATAATATTTTATAGGTAATTTAATGGATGCAGATCCGAAATGAATTTTGAAATTATTGATGTTTGCATAATAAATACAATGTGTGTTGTGCATACATTTTGTCTTTTGTTAATGTATGCCTACATTTTCACTCCTTCTCTACCATTTAGGCTTTTGAACCCCCTGTATGCCATTTAGGCTTTTGCACCCCCTGTATACCATTTAGGCTTTTGCACCCCCTGTATACCATTTAGGCTTTTGCACCCCCTGTATACCATTTAGGCTTTTGAACCCCCTGTATGCCATTTAGGCTTTTGCACCCCCTGTATGCCATTTATACTTTTGCACCCCCTGTATACCATTTATACATTTGCACCCCTATATACTATTTATACATTTGCACCCCTATACTATTTATACTTTTGCACCCCCTATATTTTATTTATACTTTTGCACTCACTATATTTTATTTATACTTTTGCACTCACTATATTTTATTTATACTTTTGCACTCACTATATTTTATTTATACTTTTGCATTTCCTATATACTGGTTATACTTTTGAACCCACTGTATATTTTTTCTATAGTTTTACACCCCTTGTATACTATTTATTTTTTTTTATTCTTTATAATTTTCTTTTATTTAAACTGAAGTAGCTGCACTTCTTGTATGGAAAGAGCACAGATATCGCCATGACAAAGTAGCCCGTAGATTACCTTGGGAACTGTGCACATAGGAGTGGTACGAGCAGGCACCATTGTCAGTAACCAAGAATGAAAAATTGAACCTTATCTGGGATACAACTCTCAAGTTAACTCAGCAAATGAAAAAGCAAACTGTAATTGATCTCTGTAATATCCAGTAGTAATGAATTACATTCCATTGAAATAGAAATGACATCAACTCTCCAAACATCTGGAGTTATAGTAGGAAAGAGAAATTTTAACTAACTTATGTCTGGTTCAAGTTGGAAGGAAGGGAGAAAAGCCTGCTCCTGCTCCTTGGAACCTTCAATTATGTTGGAGAGTTTTAACAGAAATAATAAAAATTACCAAAATAGGTAATAGTGGTTAAACTAAGTTAAACTTTACCAAAAGTTTTATGAAAATAAGATAGACCGAGGTGTGATACACTTTTTTTTATTTTGGTGGTGGTGGTGGTGGTTCTACATTTTGTTTTGTTAGATCTTTTACAATCAGATCACAAAAACAAATTTCACAGCAGATGTTTTTCTTCATGATAAAATAGATAAGTTTTGTACGCGTGATATTTTCACAGGATAACTTTTTTGAAGCGACACAATTCTATTTGTGAAGATAACCTCTATATCTTCCACAGAATTCAGAATATTTTTCTTCTGGTTTATTCTGCACAATGAAGGCTTATTTGAATAAACTGCATTTTAGCAATGGATGCAAAAACAAAAGTTTTAGAAAAAAAATAATTCCACCATCTTAGAAAATCAGTTGCTTTTTTGTTTTTCAGGCATTTTGTTTGAGCAAAAACATGTATCATGTCAAACCCATTATTCCTTTTTTTGACTACTTTTTCTTTTCATTTTGTTTTTGATGATTTTTTAAAAAAAGATTTTTGTTTACAAGCAACATGAGTAAGATAAAACTCTTCCAACAGGACTTGAACTCATATCTACTATCGTTAGAAAGGTTTATCTGATATGGACATTACTTAAATGATTACGCTACAAATGCCAACTAGTAGATATTATTCAAATTTAGTCATAACTATATTCTTAGTAATTCTGTTTTTGCAGCTAGTAGTAATGGATGTAATAGCATTCCTTCTAAAAGAAGCATAGTCATTTTTCATTCTTTTGGGAAAAAGGAGAAGGAAAAAATGCAGAAAGAGAAAGAATTAGAAAAGGATGAGGAAAGAAAATGAAAGAGTTGGTAAAAGAAGAAGAATGAGAAAGAATAAAGAAAAGGAGAAAGGAAAAGAATGTGAAGAAATAGCAGGAGAAAGAATTATTATAAGGAGGAGAAAAAAGGGAGAAGGTGAACAGAAAAGAGGAGGAGGAAGAAGGGAAAAGAGGAAAAAAAAGAAAAAGGAAAGGGGATGCATAAGAAAAAGGAAAAAAGGAGGTAAAAGCAAATGAAGAGGAAAAAGAAAAAGTAAAAGAGGAAGAAAAAGAGAAAAGGAGGAAAAAAGGGGGCAAAAGAAAAGGGAAAGAAGAGAAAAAGGAAAAGAAGAGGAAAAGGAAAAGAAGGGAAAAAGAAAAGAAGAGGAAAAAGAAAAGAGGAAAAAGAAAAGAAGAGGAAAAAGAAAAGGGGAGAAAAAAGAAAAGAGGAGAAAAAAGAAAAGAGGAGAAAAAAGAAAAGGGGAAAGAGGAAGAAAAAGAAAAGGGAACAGAGGTGAAAAAGGAAAAGAGGAGCAAAAAGAAAAGAGGATGAAAAAGAAAAGGGGATGAAAAAGAAAAGGGGATGAAAAAAAGGGAGGAAAAAAGAAGAGGAAAAAAAGGGGGAGGAAAAGGGGAAAAAAAAAAAAATGGAAAAAAGAAAAGAAAAGGAAAAAAAGAAAAGGGGAGAAAAAAGAAAAGATGAGGAAAAAGAAAAGATGAGGAAAAAGAAAAGATGAGGAAAAAGTAAAAGGGAAAGATGAGGAAAAAGAAAAGGGGAAAGAGAAGGAAAAAGAAAAAGAAGGGGAAAAAAAGCAAGCAGAGAAAGAAAAAGAAAAAAGAATAAAGAAAAAGAAACAGAAAGATGAAAAAGAAATGGTGAATAAAGAAAAGTAAAAGAAAGGACAAATCGAAAAGAGAAAGGCGGGGGGGAAAAAGATATTTATCTCTGTTCAGAGTGGATTTAAAAAATACAAACAGTCTACTTCAAAGACTTTAATGGAAAAAAAAATGAGAAATTTAAATCACAAAGAAAAAAACATAGATTAGGAAATTCAGCTGCTTAGATAAAGTTTACACATATACCAACTTATGTACATATGTCAATGAATGCATGCACTGGATACACACACACATGCATGCATATATATAATATACACACAAGGAAAGATCAATAAATATGCAGCCTAAGAGGTGACTGCTAAATATTGATCAGAAATTGTCATTGACTAATGTTCGATCTCTGTGATTAAACACAAACGGCTGAAAGAATAAATATTTATTGTACAAAATTTATGCTCTTTTTCATTATTAGTTTACAGCTTTATTGATTGTCCATGTGTGGATATATATATATATATATGTGTGTGTGCATATATGTATATGACAGTGGGAATGGTGTGTTGAAAGTTTGTTTTTTTTTTTTAAAATAAAATGACTCTCAGTAAAATTCCAGCTATGCTCAACACACGAAGCATGGAATAAACGGTCCTACTATTATTCATAACAACACAAATACATGTCTTGGAGAATGGAGAATTAACAGCACCTAAGAACAAACCCCTTCAAAATGGCTAAAGTGGCTGGAAGCACTTGGGAGTTGGAAAATATAGACAATTTTTGTACTCCCTTACTGCCACCAAAAAAAAAAAAAAAAAAAAAAAAAAATATAATATATATATATATATATATATATATATATACGTCATTTACAGACAGATTGTTTCAGCTGTATCATGGCTCCTCAGTGTGGATAGAAGCCTGATTGTGTGTGTGTGTGTGTGTATATATATATATATATATATATATATATATATATATATATATATATATACCTGCCATAGGGTACACTGAGGCAGTGTAACTTGCTAGAACAATTATGACTGAATCGTGAGTCTGATCCCCTCACGGGGTGCTCCTTACTTTCGGCCTTGTGCCACATATAAGCTGCGCTTGGAAAATCACTATTGGGCACCTTGTGGCAGTGTAATGGTTAGCAAGCTTGTCTCACTAAATCAATTACGACTGAGTAGTGACTTCAATCTTCACCGGGTGCCCCATACTTTCGGCCTTGTGCCACATCTAAGCTACGCTTGGAAAATCACTAGGACACCTCGGTGTGGTGTAATGGTTAGCAAGCTTGTCTCACTAAAACAATTATGACCGAGTAGTGAGTTCGATCCTCACTGGGTGCCCTATACTTTTGGACGTGCCATATCTAAGCTATGCTTGGAAAATCACTATTAGGTCACCTTGAGGTCGTGTAATGGTTAACAAGCTTGTCTTGCTAGAACAATTATGACTGATTAGTGAGTTTGATCATCACTGGGTACCCCCCCCCAGTTTTGGCCTTGTGCCACACCTAAGCTGTGTTTGGAAAATCACTATATAATACCTGCCTTAAGTTGATGGTTACCTAGTTAATCTTGAAATTTATTGCGTTTAAGTCTGCTCCAAATCTGCTGCTCTATGAGGATGTCCTTGTGTCATGCTTACTCAAGACTTGTATCAGTGGAAACTTAGACATAAACACATGCTTGATAAATAAATAAGGTTAATTCGTTTTAAGTGTTAACAAAGTACTTTTGATTCATTCTTAACTTATCTAGTTTTGACTATTCCTTCAGGCTTTCTTTTTGCCCTGTCCATTTCAGGGTGCATACAGGGTTAAAGGGCCCCTTTATGCTTGTGCTTGACAAAAGATATCAGTCCCCCATTAAGGACTCCTTTCTTTTCATCTCCTAAAGGGAGGACACACACACACACACCTACCCTTTTTCTTCTCCCTCTCATGTCTGAAAGCCTCTGGTCTCCAAGATGGCCTGGAAAGATATTTCTGAGTCAATTCATCTGTTCAATAAACCAAGTGGAGATAATCATTTCCATATGCTTGGCTTGTTACAAACTGTCACTTGTCTAGAGTCCAAGTAACCTAGACTCTGGTTCACCCAGGTTCAATTTTGACCCAGCAATTTTTTTTTTCTTCTCCCATATCTCTTTCCTTTTTTTTGTTTTTTCTTTTTTTTTAAATGAAGACTAAAAGAATTTTGTCAGATCTATTCCATCTCATGTGTTTTCCTTTTCTAAAAGATTCTTTTATTTAAAATCACTATTGAAGTTCAGGTTTCAAATGTACAGCCTTTCATTAAGGAAGCCCTTTTTATTTTATTTTCTCTCTTTTCATTGAGAATTAAGTCTTTTAATGAAAAATGTTCCAAGATTCCTTTTTTGTTTTTTACTTTTACAACCCAGGAGAAAGTTTTTCCCCTAACTTGTCAAAATGTCAGCTCAAATCTAGTTAAACTTTGTACGCCTGAACTCTGAAATTTTATTCACTATTCATTTATTTTATTTTTCTATCATTTTCTCTGGATAGGAGTAGATAGTCTTGCATATCATCCTGTTCATAACCCTTCCCAATCTTTTGAACAGGAGTAGAGGTTTATCCCTTGTTTCCTGTTTAGGATTGGGGTTTCCAATTCATTCTAAAGTTTACTTCAACTTTATACTTTGGACATCTCCACCTGGACTTTTTTTTTCTCTCCTTCCCCAATTGGAGTAAATAGTTTCACCTATCGTCCTGTTCACACTCCTCCCCAGTTTTTTGAAGAGGAGTAGAGATTTATCTCTTGTTTCCTGTTTTGGATTGGGTTTCCGGTTCCTTCTAAAGTCTACTTCTACACTATTTACCAGCTGAATTCTGAAATGTTATTCACTTAATTAATCTTGACCTCTTCAAGTCTAGAGTTAGCCATTATCTATCCTGCATAGCCACAGGAACTTCACTTGTTGTCCTTTTTTAGGCTCTACCTTGAGTGGCTCTTGGGACTTGTATTGAGTGAACATTAGTAAAAAAAAAAAAAATGTCTCTATACACATACAGACACTGCATTTCACATTATAAGATACTTTTAATTTTTAGAGAACTAAAGAAGGGATTTCTACAAAGGACAGGAAAATGTGGAGAGCCCTGACCACCATGTCTTGAAGGGCAAGGCTCATAGAAGAAGAAAAATAAAGGGGTTCACAAACAATATTTGCACTGTTAATGATCAAGATATTTCACTGAAGTTAAGCAATGTTGAGCCTGGTCAATATCTAGAAGGGTGACTGCTTGGCAATACTAGATGCTGTAAGATGTATATTACTAAAAACATTATTATCTAAAAAAAAAAAAAAAAAAAAAAAAAAAAAAAAAAAAAAAAATTGCATATAAAATATTTAGATTTCAAAATGAGCCATAGAGGCTGATATGCCACTAAACTTAACATACATATATATATATATATATATATATATATATATATATATATATATATATATATATATGAAGAAAAAAAAAACAAACAAAAATCTTAAATGCAATTATATTTGTTTAAAATGAATGAAATATCGACATCTGACGTTTCGGTTTAATAAACCTTTTTCAAGACAATATTCATTAAAATACAATTCAGTTCAATTTGACAAAGGCGATGGACATAAACAACAAGTCTTATCCAAAACAGATAACTGAAAATTTTTAAAATGATCAGCTTTCCGTTTAGCATGGTCACGTTAAAATTCGACAAGCATACACATAAAATTTTTAGATCCTAATAGAATTCTTTTTCATTTTTTTTTCATTCAAAATAATCAAAATTTTAGGAATACGCTTTGAAAGCGTTGCCCATGTGACGACAACGTGACCATGCTAAACGGAAAGCTGATCATTTTAAAAATTTTCAGTTATCTGTTTTGGATAAGACTTGTTGTTTATGTCCATCGTCTTTGTCAAATTGAACTGAATTGTATTTTAATGAATATTGTCTTGAAAAACGGTTTATTAAACCAAACGTCAGACGCCTACATTTCATTCATTTTAAACAACATAATTGCATTTAAGGATTTTTGTTTGTTTTTTCCAAATTTTCTTCATTCTGTCGGATCTATATCCATTTACATTTATATATATATATATATATATATATATATATATATATATAGTCTGTCTTCCCTTGAGTTTATACACCTCTTCCAGCCTTGACTGTTACGATTTTTGAAAGAATTAATTTCGTTATATCTTTTAATGTTTGTACACTATTTCTTGAGCATTTCACTTTTCTTGCAATTTTGACTTGGGATAATCCTTCTTTGAGAAATACAATGATTTCAGCTCTTTTAGTTTCAAGAATGCTTTTCTTCAGAGACATTTTCAACAAAGAAGAAGCGCTTATAAATTGATACTGAACACGTTACTAAAAAATTAGAAAAGATTTAGTGCTACAGATTAAATTTCAAATAAATGGTTTTGCCACTAACGCCAAATAAGGAAAAATAAACACAAATCATTATTTGTACCTATAAATGCCAGTGAAACATCAATTCAAGAATTCTTATTATAGTGTTTTCAACTAATATATGTACATGTTTCAATCATATTTCTAACTTATCTACACCTGCTGCATAATTTTGTCCATGGGTGTGTGTGTGTGTGTGTGTATATATATATATATATATATATATATATATATATATATATATATATATATAGATGAAAAAAAATACTTTTAAGGTGTGCTATATTTATGGAATAAAGTGCTCAATATCAGAGACAGAGCGTATGTAATTATAAAATATAAAAGTGAACATTAAATCATAATGTAAGTAATATAAATAAATAAATAATATAAAATAAATGATAAGTAATATAAATAAATAAATAATATAAAATAAAAATAATAATGTAATATAATGAAATATAATGTAAGTAATAAAATAAATAATAAGTAAATAAAATAAATAAATAATAAGTAATATAAAATAAATAAATAATAAGTAATATAAAATAAATTAATCCTAATGTGAGTATTTCATTAGCTATATATATATATATATATATATATATATATATATATATATATATATATATATATTACTAGTGAAATACTCATACAAAAAAAATTCTCACAATCTAAAATAATCTAAAAAGTGTTGATAAGCCATAAAAACTACCAATTCATTATTAACAAAGTTTCTGAAGCCTTTAGAAACTTTATGTTGTAATTAGTAATTATAATTACAGAATGTACACAAAGCTTAAAAAGGCACTCATTTTGAATAAAAGATTAAAAACACTGATAGTGTAATAATAACAATGTTATGAAGAGGACATTAATATGGAATTGTATCCTTCATGTTCTGAAATTAGTTTCAGGAGTCATTCATCCATTGATTTTGTAAGCTGTTGTGTTTGTTTAATATAAAACAGATGGCAAAACGTGGAGAACAGTATTTAAAGATTCGTGTTTGCTGGCAAACTGCCGTCTGTCAATGAATAATCTTCTTGATTTGTTTTTTATGGCTTATCGACCCTTTGCAGGTTATTCAAAATTGGAAAATATATTCAGATTGTAAGAATTTTTTGAGACATTATTCTATAGGAAAAAGTATTTGGAAAATTTGACACTCACAGGATATATTGAAAGCCAGACAGACAGAGGAAATCATAAGGTAACTAATGAGTTTGTGAAAATGGGGGGCACAACAGGGTTTAGGAGAGATAGCAATAAGACAAGCTTTATTAAGAGCTATAAAGGGCAGGAAGTTGTGAAGAGCCATGATTACTAATGTTCTGAATGGATATAGGCACATAGAAGAAGAAGGTCTATATGCTTATCAATTTAAATCTGTGTTTATATGTTTATGCATTCATGTGAACATATCTGCATCTGTACATTTACACAAATGCAAATATTTAAAATCTGCAAATGTGCACATGTTGGGAAGGGTGTGACAAAAGGTAATAAACAGCAGGTGCACTTGTTGCATCTCATTTAAATTTAATTTTTTTTCCCCCACTTGCACGACAGAGTTTAATGTGTCATTGTTATTGGTTGAAGAAAAGATGGCAGCTGCTGAAGAAACATGGTTGAAATCATGGCTGCCTAATTTGACTGAAGCAGACGTGAATTGGTCACAGCAGCCAACGTCATTTCCAAAGTTCAAAACCAGTAAGAGAAGCAGACGTCAGCTGTGGAATTTGCATGCAAATCACAAGCCAGTAAAAAGAATAGGCAAGGCAGCTGCAAAAGACTTGGACAAGGTTCTTCAGATAAGCAGTCTGATGTGCTAGAAAACTCTGATTTTATTTTAAATTTTAGGTCCCTTTTTTCATTTAAATTGTTTTTATTATTCAACAAAATTTATTTATTTACTTCTAATTATTTCTTGAAACAAACATTTTTTTTAAAATTTTATCTCACTCCATATCTGTCTTCACAACGCTTGACAGCCAATTTCTAGAATTGTGGTCTGGATAAGGAGAGGAATTTGAATGTAAATGTAGATAAAGAAGAAAAAAATATGGACACATTTTTGCAGACACACATACAGAGATGTGTATCTAGAAGTGGGATGCAGAAAAGACCTTGTTGGGACCTTTTTCACAAAATCTGATCAAATGCACATCAGAATTTTGGAGGCTTTTCCTACTATGTCAAGCAAGAGATTTCTCATCACTCCTTCACACATTGGTCAATATAGACTTGTATATTCATGTCTTGAATACATACAAATAAAGATAGAAAGAAAACTGATGCATTTCAACCCTTGACTGACTTTATCAAGTTAAAAGTAAGGATTTTATT
>CAHIKZ030000200.1:1262500-1287500 GCA_903632075.3 Acanthosepion pharaonis
GACCAACAATTTATTTGAACTTTCAGTTCTTGCCAGAGATTTTCAATAGGATTTAAGTCAGAACTCATTGAAGGCCAAGACAGAACTCGAATTTTCTTTTTCTGAAGCTACGCAGTCACTGATTTAGACGTTTTGGGATCATTATTTTGCTCAAAAATAAATTGTCTGCTCAGATGAAGATTTTGTGCTGATTATCATAGATTTTCATCCTGAATTTTTATATAGTCTGCTGATTTCATTATTCCTCTTATTGCAATTAATTGTCCAGTCTCCCTTGAGTCAAAACAACCCCAAAACATCATTAAAGCCACTATGCTTTAATATTGCCACTGCATTTTTTCTTGTGCCAAATCATTGGCACATCATTATGTCCAAAAAGTTCAATTGTTTCATCACTATATAGTACTCATTCCCAAAAGCAATTTTCTTTGTCCAAAAACGTTTTGGCAAAATTAAACCAAGCAACAATATGACATGATTTGTGAAGAGGGGTTCATTGTGGTCAGTTTCCATACAACCCATTTCTATTTAAGCAATGTTGTATTGTGCAAGTACTTATGCTGATTCCCATCATATCCAAACTTTTGGCAACGTCTTTCAAAACAACTCTTGGATTTATATTAACATCACAACACAGTTTTTTGTGCAGTTCTCATTGACAATTTGGGTTTTCTTCCACATCCAGTCAAATTCTCTGTTGTGCCGAACTGTTTAAACATCTTTATAACAGACAATTTATTTGAACTTTCAATTCCTGCCATAGATTTTCAATAGGATTTAAGTCAGGACTCATTGAAGGCCATGACAAAAGTTTAATCTTCTTTTTCTGAAGGTACACCGTCACTGATTTAGACATGTTTGGGGATTATTGTCTTTTAGGAAAGTAAATCACTAACCAAGATGAAGATTTTGCACTGATAGTTGTAGATTTTCAACCAAAATTTTTATATAATCTACAGATTTCATTCTTCTTCTTATTGCAATTAATTGTCCAGTCCCTCTTGAGCTAAAACAACCCCAAAACATCATTGAGTTGCCTCCATGCTTTAATGTTGGCATTGTGTTCTTTGGGTGGAAAGCCTCACCTTTCTTGTGCCAAAATCTTCTGTACATTATGTCCAAAAAGCTCCATTTTTGTTTCATCACTATATAGTATTCATTCCCAAAAGCAATTTTCTTTGTTCAAGAACGTTTTGGCAAAATTAAATTGAGTAACAATGTGACATGGTTTGTGAAGAGGAGTTTGTTGTAGTCATTTTCCATCCAAGCCATTTCTATTTAAACAATGTTGTATTGTGTAAGTACTTATGCCCATAAGCATTGTATCCAAACTTTTGACAATGTCTTTCAAAACAACTCTTGGATTTATATTAACCTTGAAATGCAGTTTTCATGCAGTTCTCGATGACAATTTGGGTTTTCTTCCATGCCCACGCAAATTCTCTGTCATGCCAAACTGTTTAAACTTCTTTATAACAGACAGTACAATAAATCTAGAGATAGGTAACCAGTTTAAAATAGTACTATAATTATTTCTTGACTTGAGGAAGTTAATAATTCTCTGTCTCATGTCAACACTAAGCTCCTTTCTCTTCCCTATTGTGTTGTTAACATGAAAATAATAATGGTAACACTCTATGCACCACGTGATGTCCTTTGCTGGAATTATCAAATATTCTACTGAATAAATAGTCTAGAAGGCTTCACTGATAAATTCTTAATATTATATTTGTAGTAATGTATTCTCTATACTCCCACCTTGCAATTTTTGCTTATGATAAGCCTATTGCTAAACATGTCATTAATTCTTATGTTAATTCTAGGAGAGGCTTCTTAAATTTACCAAAGAAAAATAAAAGATCCTCAACAAAAAATTGTTTATCAATACATTTAAAAATGAAAAAAAGATTTTTTTTTTTTTTTCATCGCCTTATTCCTCTTCAAGGCTGCAAAATAGCAAACCGAAACTTAAAAATCTAAGATAAAACAATAAAATCAGACGAAATTTCAAATGGCTGGAAATAAATTTGGCAAAAAATAATTACATGTATCCTTTACCTACCCAACCCAAATATCTTTTGTTTTGTTTTTATAATCAATATCCAATTTTTTTTTTTTTTTTTTTTTTTACTTTTAAATGACAGCAGACATAATCTTCAGATTGTGGAGTTTGGAATCAAAAATGGCAGGTGTTGAAGACAGGGGATGAAGAAGTGTGAGACAATAATGAGATGCAAAAGAAGAATTGGTTGGCAGCATTGAAAACAGAAGAAAATTACTTTCTTAAAAAAAATGTGACATTTTAGGAATGTCACTACTTTAATTTATTTTCAAATTCATTGATTGCGTTTGGCATTAAAACAGATTCTACAAAAATCTTCTTTGTGGATCAGATGCATTAGCAGTTGTCTCTTGCAGACTAATAATTTTTTAAAAAATGTAAAAAAACAAATATATTCATTCAGTAAAAGAATATAGTTGTATGTATGTATATGTATGTATATATAAACACAGTATATGTAAATATGTACACATACACATATGCACACATGCAAATATATATATATATTTGAAAAAATTATGAGATCAGCAGCTCACACTACCTTGGTTTAAACTTCATTTAACTTTTATCCATAACTTTTTAATAATTATATATATATATATATATATATATATATATATATATATATATATATATATATATATACTTGACTCCTGTATGACGTATGAGGGTCAAGCAGATCAGTTTACAGGAAACCGACAGCCCAACAACAGCACATGAGATTTGATTATAATGGTGAAGGTTTCGTTCAGGATCATCCACATTTTTTGAAAGGCCAAATACTGAGAGCTGGTGCACCGAAAGTGCCACAAGGTCCCCAAATGACCCTCGACAGGTTTTGAATTCAGAGTTGTGCTTTTCCTTGACCAGTTATATATATATATATATATATATATATATATATGAAAGTGTAAATAATAAATATTTTGGGGATATATGTTTTCTAGTTTACTTAATTGATAGTAACATATGAAGAAAATTTTCAAAAAATAAATTATTAAATACTATTTCACAACTCCTTGGAGAGAGGGTCTATAAGCATATTTTGTTTTGGCTTCCATAGGGGGATCAATTTACAATGAATTTCATAGCAAACTGAATCACTGTATATATATATATATATATATATATATATATATATATATATATTTTTAATTGATTCACCCTCCCAGCAAGGTGATAATACCACTGAGACACAAGTGGTTATACTGGGAGAAAGAAAATAAAAAGACTTTGAGACAGAACTGGAAACCCTGATCCTGAACGAGAAGCAAGGTTAGACCTCTTCTCCTGTCCAAAATCTCAGAGAGGAGTCTGAACTGAGTGACAGGTGAACCTACACACACACATAATAGTAATGGACTTTCCTATAGTGAACAATAGATGAGGGTCAGCACTGGATGGTGCCTTTCATTTTATACTTATGAATGCTAGCAGGGGCTAATGTGGAGAAAAAATCAGGTAAGGGAAAGATGAAATTTGTTAAAGCAGGATTTTGATGATGTCTCTGCTTCAGAGCTTGACAAAGCTTTTATATATATATATATATATATATATATATATATATATATATATATATATATATATACACACACTATTATTATCAATATGATGTTATAACAATAGTCTACCATGACTACAATTTCATATACATTTTATATGTAATTATCAAGTTGCTCACCTTTGGTATCATGGGTGAATATATTTACCTTTGACACAAAAGATCACCAACAGTTGCTTGATGATTACACATATGATTATGTATGAAGCTGTAGTGGTGGCCGACCATTATCATAACAGCATATTGGTAATTATTTTCAATGTCTAGGGAGAGAGCACAGTTTTTTTTGTCATCATGGTACTCCTTTGGAAGTAATTTTAATTTTGTAAATATATATATATATATATATATATATATATATATATATATATATAAATATAATTATATAATAATAAAATATATATATATATATGTAATAGACCAGTCAGTTATAATGTTCAACATTAAAGCCATAACTTTAAACAACAACTTCTAACTTTAAATAGAGACCAACTCCCATTGCACTCATTGAGCAGGTTAATGTGGCAAAACAAATGAATGAGAAACTCCTACAAGACCAAAGAAACAGATCTGGGTACAGACAACCATATATAAACACGCAGCCCCCCCCCAGTCACCCTACTCCCCACCCACCAAATACTGATGTTAATTTGGGGAATTATTAATTTATGCCAGTAAGGTATGTAAATTATCTTCATTCATTAGATGTTGTTTTGTATTCAGTGGACAACTTACCAGGACAAAGAGCGTTACATGATGCCTTTTGGATGGTATCTCCAATACAGGGCACTCCGCCATTTAGTGGTGCTGGATTTGAGCATGATCTCATTCGCTTCTGTGTTCCTCTTCCGCATTTTACGGAGCATTCACTCCAGCTACTCCAAGGTGCCCAATCACCGTTAACTGAAAGAGAGAAAAAAAAAGAAAATTGAAATTAATTAAACTGTATCATACAAACACAGATTTTGTTGATTGCTTTGTTTTTTACAGCTTATCAACCTGTTGCATTTTATTTAAAGCCAGAAAATGTTTTTAGATTCTAACAATTTTTTCTTTTGAGATAATAATTTAGTTTTACTAATTAACCCATAGCTGGGGGAGAAGAGGTGGATCTGTACCTTTTCCAAGATTATTTACATTATAACAAACCCAACTTAAATTGGAACTCAGGTTTCTGATATATGTGTGTGTGTGTGTGTGTGTGTATATAGATATATATATATACATACACACACATATATATATATATATATATATATATATATATATATATATATATATACACACACACACATATGTATGCATATATGTACACACTGCTGTTTCTGAGCCATTACCACCTGCGCATCCAAGTTTACAGCACCTGGTATTCCCAAGCAGTCACCCATCTAGCTACTGACTAAGCTCAATGTTGCTTATGACCGTAAACCCATTACACCACCTGCACATCCAAGTTTACAGCACCTGATATTCCCAAGCAGTTACCCATCTAGGGACCAACCAGGATTGACACTGCTTAACTTTGATGATTGTCACTAGGATTTTGTATCAACCATTCACCCTTGCATGGAATATTGCTGTCATATATGGTCTGGGGGCCCACCTCTTAGTCCTAGAGTCCTCAACAAAAAATCCAGAGATGGATATGCAATGTGGTTTGCCCTGATCTGGCAGTTTACAGTCACTCTCTCACAGATGTTTCGTGGCCTCCCTCTGTCTTTTCTACAAATAGTTTCATGGTAACTGCTCTAACAAGCTATTTTCCCTAGTTCCCAAACTGCATGAATTTAAACATGCCACTAGGTCGGCATCTCAGTCCCACCTTCTCACTGTTGAAATGGTTAAATGTAGGCGCCTCTTCTAAACGAATACCTTCATGTCTCATACTTCCCGTCTGTGAAACTCACTTCCTCTTACTTGCTTCCCTGATAGCTGTAATCTCCAAATATTCAAATGCAATGTCAATTAACATCTCCAGATGCCTTGATCTATTTCCTGTCCTTCCCTTCATTCTTTCCTCTTTTACACCTCTTTACTTTTGCTTTCACTCCCTGTAACCCCTTCCGTTTTCATGGCACTCCCACCTTGTTTGGGGTGCAAAGTTTAAAAAAAAATAAATAAATGAAAAATAATCTATAGGGATTACAAAATTCTATAACTTTAAAAAGAGAAATTTTAAAATATATCTATATATTAACATCGTGGTCATCAGCAAGAGGAAAAACCCAAGATGCAAGTGAGAAATTGGAGATGTCAACATCAAGCATAGTGTCTTCTCTGTAATCTTTTGCATCAGGATTTAATCCATATTTGATCTACATTCGATATTTGACTCATATCTTGTGAGTGTCAATTTTTTAAGCACTCTTTCCTCATTATGTGCCCTGGAAATTTCAACTGTCTCTTTTTAATGTTAAGTCTTTTTTGTTAAGTCATTTTGTTTGCATTTTCTCTAACACTTCGTCACATATTCAGTCCATGGTATTCTCATCATCCTTCTGTAGCGTTACATTTCAGCTATCTCGAGTCTCTTCTTTATCTGTTTGGTTTGGTTGTTTTAGTTTAGTGGCATATCAACAACTCTATGGGTTATTTAATACCAAATTCTAAATATTTTCTATGCAATTTTATGGCTTCAGCTACAGATAAATTCATGCCTCCAACTACAGATATTTTATACTTTCAGAGTAAATATATGTTTTATATATATATATATATATATATATATAGTTTGTAATTTATCTGTTGTAGGCGTTATATGTTTTGGTATAAATCTATTTATTTAAGTGGCCTCATTGGGTTTGTGGTGGTGGTGTGGGGGCATCTTACCTCGATGCAGAGGTGCACTTAGTGTATTCTACAGCTCTAGCTGTCAGGGCAGATTTCTTTATCTGGGATGAGATTGTCCCACATTCACTGCCATATAAGAGGAGCGATATAACAGTTCAGTACTCTTTTCTTTGTTTCCAATGATATTTTCCAGTTATTTAATACTTTGCTTAACTTTTGAAAAGCATCTTTTGTTATCCCAATATACCTTCAGATTTTGGTATCACATTTCCCATTCTTTATTAAAACACTTCTTAGACATTTAAATTTTTGCTCTTTAGATACGCAGGTGACACATTTTTGATAGCAGGCATGGAAAAGAAACTACAGAAACTACTACAGAAAATAATGAGGGGAAGCAAGAACGTAATATCATCTGTAAGAAGACAATGTATAGTTGTTAGCAAAGGGAAGCGCTGAACAGGTGAATTACAGATCAGGGACACTAAAAGTCAAGCAAAGACAGAAGCTTAAATATCCACAATGAAAAAGTGACATCAAAATCCAAACATGCATTTGACTAGTGAAAAATGCCTTTCCAAAGCTAAGCAACTAGCAAAAGATGCCTTTCCAAAGCTAAGCAACTAGCAAAAGATGCCCTTCCAAAGCTAAGCAACTAGTAAAAGATGCCCTTCCAAAGCTAAACAAGTTGCTGACAAATGGAAAACATTTGTAGAAACAAAAAAAAAATGACTAATAAATTTCAATGTGATATCCATCTTCTGATATAGCAGTGAGTGCTAGACAATCTCCCCACAGATGAAGAGAAAACTGGAGGCAACAGAAATTTGGTACTACAGAAGGATACTAAGAATTCCATAGGCAGAGTGAGTAAGCAACAAGGAAGTCTTTAAGAAAATGTCAACAAAAAGAACGCCTGTACTCTAAATCAGGAAGAGACAGCTGAAATTCCTTGGACACATAATGAGAAAAGAGAGATTGTAAAACTTAACCCTCAAAGGGGGTATAGTGGGGGCATATATAATTCAAACATTATTTTTAGTGGATACCTGTATTTGAAATAAATCCCCCATTTTTATTTTAAACAGTGTGTATTACATCTATTGGCTAGCGAACTCGGGAAATCTTAATAAAGAATATATTTCTAAAGAAGTAATGGATTTTTTATTTTAAATTTTAATTTAGTGGGTACTCACATCTGAGTAGATGCTTCATTAATTTAATGAAGTGTATTTATTTTCATCTACCAGCCTGAAGTGAGCAGGTATGGAATTTTGAGAATCTATGACAAGAATGATTTCACTTAAAGACTTGATCAGCAATTGTGGCTAAGCATGACTTTGACAGTTTCTCCTACCATTGAATCCTGTCAGAGAACCCATATTTTCTTTAATAAAATTTCTGGAATATTCAGGAAGGTAGACGAAAATAAATAAATATATGGAGCATCTACTCAAATATGAGTAACCACTTAAATAATGCTTCAAGTGATTAAGTATGTATATAAATTGTGTTGATTATTGTAGTATACAGAATATATAGTCAGTTGGTATGTAAAATTTCAAGAACAACCTCACTCTACCTTGAGTGACTCTTAGACCTTGTATTGGTTGAATGAACAGTAAATAAAAAAAAAATGTCCAAACAGTTTTTAAGCTTTTACCATCCACCCAGTTTTACTAACACACACTGAAAGAAAACATTATATTCTGTTTATTTGATGGGGGTTGACATTACATAATGAATTGCGTGAGGAGACATTATTAGCTTCACACTAGCATTCGTTTTATCCTGCCATCTGTATCAGAGTCATGATCTCTTAGTGCCCGTTCATCCATAGAATTGTGTCAGGATTGTCCACTTCTAACTGGACAGCTGTGCAGTTGATGAGACCAGTTTGAGACCAGCTATCAAGATGGACCGATATCAACTCTGACAGAATTCAACTTCGTCATAATGGGTTTGCAGGCAGAGAATGGAGAGAAACTAAAATGCTTGTTAATGATTGACCAATCAGAGACAAGATAGCTGCTTGTTTGTTTTGCAGAACGGAATAAAATGTGAAATAATGGCAGAAAATTTTTTAAACTTGAAGGAATTCTAAAAGTTGGTTCACCGAGTTATGCTTCACCATTTTTGCCTCCAGAATCTACCTTACATATTTACAAGTCTACCATTCATCTGTAGCTTTGAATATTGCTGGCACATATGGTCTGGTGCTGCAAATAAAATCCAATGATAAAATTTAAAGAAGAATCTGCAATTTTATTTGTCCTGACCTGGCATCTCAGCTTCTGTCACTTTCCAACTGCAGAAACATAACTTTCCTGTGTCTTTTCTATAAATACTTTCATGGTAATTGTTCTGACGAACTTTCCTCTACGGTACCTAGACCTTATGAACTTAAGCACAGTACGAGATTAGCGACAAGGTCTCATCAATTTACAGTTGAAATGGCTAGATGTAACCATAAATTCTATGCTAATAGTTTCTCCTTTCACACTTCTCACTTGGGGAAATCTCTTCCAGTTTCTTGCTTCCCTGTTAAGTTTGATCTTCAAAAATTTAAATGCAATATCAATCGTAATCTTCCGTCTTCTTAATGTTTGTTCTTGTATTGTTCTCTCTCCTTAATAGTTGTTTTTCTCATATTCTCTAATGCTCAGTACCCCCACCCCTTGCGTCTTAGTGGTTTTTCTTGTCTTACTTGGGGTGAAATGATAAAATAGAAAAAAAATTGTCATGTGAAAGTAAATATCTAAGCTGTTACATCAATCTGCCATTAGCTTGACTCTTTGATGCTGTCATCAATATGCTATATATAAGCCACTAAGATGCAAGGAGTTAGTGAGAGAGCAATAAACTGAGAAAACGTTATTGAGGAAATAGATGACAAAAAACTGGAATGTAAAAAAATAAAAATAAAAAAGACAGATGACAATGATGATTGCTATTGCATTTAAATTTATGAAGACAGGAAAGCAAGAAGCTGGAAGAGAGTTCCACAGGTGAGAAGTGCAAGAGAAGAAACTATCAGAATAGAACTTACAAGTAGCATCGGACATTTGCAACAGTTAAATGAGGAAAACTCATTGCCAAGCTGATACTGCACTTAAATTCATGAAGTTGATGTATCACAGAGGAAAGCATTCTGGGTATGATGGTAAACTATGTCCACGTCCTGGGTATGACAGTAAACTACGTCCACGTCCTGGGTATGACGGTAAACTACGTCCACGTCCTGGGTATGACGGTAAACTACGTCCACCTCCTTGGTAAGACGGCAAACTACGTCAGACAGCAAGGCCTCTGATCAGGAGGTTTTGAGGTGCATGGAACCACCTCTTAATTGCTGATGTTTCTACGTCCACCCTGACCCACTGTTAGAGTCCCAGCTATAGTTAACTATCCCTCAAAAGGTGTCAAAACACTATGAAAGTATAAAAATACGTTTTACTACCAGCAATACCGTTTTGGAGAAATTATTACCAGCAGTACATTTTTTAAAAGAAACTATTACCAACAATACATTTTTGGAAAAAATATATTACCAGCAATAAAAATCTTGTTAGCATTAAATAACCCTTCAAGGTTGATATACCGTAAAACAAACCAAACCATAGAG
Organism: Acanthosepion pharaonis; assembly: GCA_903632075.3. Classification (NCBI taxonomy): domain Eukaryota; kingdom Metazoa; phylum Mollusca; class Cephalopoda; order Sepiida; family Sepiidae; genus Acanthosepion; species Acanthosepion pharaonis. The sequence goes on from CAHIKZ030000200.1 coordinate 1,272,539, forward strand.
GAAGTTCGTCAGAACAATTACCATGAAAATACATAAATAAAAGTCACAGGAAAGCTACATTTCAGCAGTGTGCAAGTGAGTGAACCCAAGATGCCAGGTCAGGACTGATGACACTGCAGATTCTTCTTTGGATTCTATCAAGAATCTCTAAATATATATCAAAAACAGTAGATCAGATATAACAGCAATAGTCATTGCGTGGACAAATAGTCAGTTATGTGCCATGCATGATACACGCTTAGGCAATCATGTATCAAAAGATACATGACTGACGAGGCAGATTTTTTTTCCAACAGTAGGTTGCCATTTCTTTCTGTGGTAGACCAGTTGTCCTCCAAGGCTATAGAACCCAGGCTCTCCTGCTATTTACCCATAGCTGGGGGGAGAAGAAGAGGATTCATACCTTTCCCAAGGGTATTAGCACATAAGTGAATGTAATGGATTTGACTTGGATTTGAACTTGGCTCTCTGGTTCCTCAATCCGAGCTGCTATCCATTACTACACTGTGATAAATAGAAGACTTTTAAATATGCAAGATAGATTCTGGTGAGAAAAATTTTCTTGCTTGACATATTAAATCAATATTCTTAGAAGCAGACCTAGCAATGGAGTCAATATAATCATTTTACTTGAGAAAATAATTCACTGAGAAACATATAATGCAGGATATTTTTTATAAACTGTTAAGACTGGATTTCTATAAATGCATAATTAATATTTGATTTTGAGATCCCTATAATAAATACCTGATTTTCGTTTTTTACGAAACCTGTAATCGAACAAACACCAAACAGCATCAAGGAACTCCAATATGAATCCTAGCTCTGAATTTCATGTTATGGTGATTGTGTGAGCCTCAACTCCATATTTGCATTGGAGTCCCAGAGTGTATTTTGGTGTTTGTCATTTGTTACGGTGCTGTCTTTAGAGATATTGAGTACTTTAGGCTTATAATTAGGTAGGTGTTTGTCATTTTCTCTTTGTTTCTTTTTAGGTTTTCTTTTTTGATAAGTTTTTTTGTTGGTAAGGTTGTTCTTTGATGCTTTATTGTTTATTTGGTTTATTTTTTTTCTCTCACTCTAAGATATATATATATTATGAAATGGACGAAGTCTGACAATTATTTTAAGACATTTTATGTTTACGCATTCTTTTTATAGATACAAATATTTAAGTAAATGCTCTGTTTATAATAAACAGTATTAAACAACATTTACCGGCCTGAATGTCTGAGAAATTTTCATAGAAAATATTCGTCCTCCGACAGGATTCGAACCTGTATCCTATACGGAAGAGTCATATAGTCTGACGTGCCTTTTAACCCATTCGTCCACAGAGGATTGTTCGTTTAGCATTTACTTAAATATTTGTATCTATAAAAAGAATGTATAAACATAAAATGTTTTAAAATAATTGTCGGACTTTGTCCATTTCATAATGCGTGACGTCATTTGTTTACATTTGATACGCCATGAGCAGATATGAATGTAAGTGAGAGATTCATGGATGATTGAAGTTTAAAGGCAGTAAATTCAACCTTGCCAACCGAACAATCCTCTGTGGCTGAATCGGTTAAACAGAGCATTTACTTAAATATTTGTATCTAAAAAAAGAATGTATATATATATATATATATATATATATATATCCTTACTCTGTCCTAGACATTGAGTTCTACCTGGATCCTTCCTCTTGGAAAATTTTTTTCTGAAAATATACATGTATGGGAATTTTTTAGATATATTTTCATATGTATGTATATTTTCCACTAATATTATCTATATATATATATATATATATATATATATATATACACACATACATAAATACATTAATTTAATTGCTGCAAACATCTCTATAGAAGAGTTTGAAATTGCTATTGAAAACCGAGCATACTGGAGAAACACCTGCCACCGAGGTATAACTAAATTTGAAAAGAATCGTCTCAACCATCTGAGAGAATTAAGAATTAACATTAAATCTCGGGCTAATACATCAGACCATATGATGGTCAACTGTTCAGTATGCTCTTCGTGTGGATTTGTTTGCAAATCCCGTGCACAATTGTTGTCTCATCTGAAGCATAAACATAAAAACTGAACTGAAAGACACTCATATGTCAAAAATGACAGGATAATCTATCATCATCATCATACACACACACACATATATATATATATATACATATATATTTATGGTATAATATGATACATAAGCTATACATTAGACTAACAGTTGGTAAATGAATGGCAAAATAGAAAATATCCTATGTATGGTGCGTTTTGTCCTTGAAAATGACTTCTTCAGACTAAATAACATTCTAACCACTGGTGTGTGTGTGTGTGTGTGTATTTTGATTGCAATTTTTCTTGTTTGCATATGTCATTAAAGAGCACAATAAAGATTTCTTTTCAGAGTTTTCCTTTTCTTAGAAGTATCTTGTTTTGATTGACGGCTTGAGATTATTAATATGTTTCCCAACATTTTTATCTGAGTGCTTTCAGGTGCTTTGGCCATTTTCTGGAAGTAAGGTTGTTTTCAACCAGTCAATCACTCTGTACATATATATATATATATATATATATATATATATATATATGTATGTATGTGTGTGTGTGTGCATGTATCTGTCTGCTTGTGTATTCATTTTTTTTTAATATAAAAACAGCATTTTCTAGGTCAAAATTGTGATTAGGAAGTTTCTAATGACATCCAAGCACACTGACCAAAAGTTTCTAAATTTTGTAAAGAATTCTAAAAAAAAAAAAAAAAAAAAAAATATGGTATTGATTATAGGTTAAAAAAATGGAAAACAGCATTATAAGCTACTAATAATAAATTCGGGATTAATTATAGGTCATTAGAAATTCATTACTAATTATGGATTTTTAAAAAAACAATTTGATTATAGGTTTCATTAAAAAAAAAAATATCATGTATTTTGGCTGCAGGAGTTGTCAAAGGTTTGTCAGTGTTGATAGCCAACCGCCTTTGTGGATCCACTCTGGATTTTATATCTGGATCTACTTCCACTGATATGGATATAATCGAAAATCAACAGAGTTTTAAAATCACGGTTTTCCTTCCTTTGGTTTGACGATTTCCAGTTACTCGAAGCAGATTTCTTTGGCTTGGAGCTGAATTTCATTGACATAAGCGACTTGAGACATGCCACAAGAGTGTTTTATAGACAGTGAGATCTGATATATCTGATCACACACACAGAAATAAATATATTTGCAGACAAAAGTAATACTTTTGTATTGTATAGATATACTCACAATTGAGTGTGTGTGTGTGTGTACATGTGAAATAGAGCTCTCTCTCTCTATATATATATATATATATATATATATATACTGAGGAAATTTGACAAATAGCAAAACATTTCATTGAAACAAGATTTGATTTCGCCATTCTAGGCTTCATCAAATCCAAAAACGAAAGGAAGAAATATGTGTATGCGTGTTTGCTTAAATAACAAATAATTAGTACAAAGTTGCTCATTTTCTTTTTCTTTCAACACGAGAAACACCACCTTAGAAAAAAGTACTAATGATACATTATTTAAACACACACATGCACACACATCTCTTTCTTTCATTTTGAGATCTGATGGAGCCTAGAAAAGCGAAATTCATGGTCAAATCTAGTTTCAATGAAACGGTTTTCCATTTATTAAATTTCTTCAAAACTTTGTCAGGATTCTATAAAATATTATAAACATTATATATATATATATATATATATATATATATGTATATATATATATATATATATATATATATATATATATATATATATAATATGTTAGCTCTATCTCTGATATTGAGTGCTTTCTAATAAGTACCAGCATATAATATATAAATAATTATACATATATATATATTTATTTATATTTATATACACTTTTCATATATATATATATATATATATATATATATATATATATATATATATAAAAGGCTCGAAAATAAAATTTCATAGTCATAATTTATTTCATTTAGTTCGTCATAATGACCCAACTCCTCAAGCCTACAAATTCAGAAAGCTTTTTGAGACAGAGCAAAAATATGATGTAAAGGGTCAAACACTAATATTTTATGGTTATAATTTATTTCATTGGATTTGTAATAATGACCCAACTCCTCAGACCTACAAATTCAAAAAGCTTTTGGAATTTGTTGGTCTGAAGGTTGTTATTATGGATCCAGTGAAATAAATTATAACCATGAAATATCAGTGTTCGAGCCTTTTATATCATATTCTTGCTCTATCTCTCCCTGGATTATATTGTCTTGGAATATATATAAATATATATATATATTGACCACTAATATTATCTTTCTCACTCCCTCTCTCTCTTTATATATATATATATATATATATATATATATATATATACATACACACACACGTGAAAGCTCTCCTAAATTAAGGAAAATGGTTAAATTTTGGTACAGATTAAGAAACATTTGAAGGAACGCCAGTAATACGTACAAGACTAAGAAAACAAGACATCTTTTTTTGTTTCTTCGCCACAACTTTTGTCTCTTTTGCTATTAAAAATTGTATTTACATATGAATAAAAATATTTTTATTAAATACTAATTCTGTGTGCAACCAAAAAAATCTATGTCCATGTCCTCATGCTGTTGTGCGATGCAATCGAACAGATTTGAATTTGCAGACTTCAGAATTTTGGTCCCAGTGACTGATGGAAATATTAGATATTATCATTTGTCCATGGCAGTAATAATTTGATAATGAAGTTGGGGGTGGGGCGAGAGTGGATAGAATAGGAAAGGTGATCATGAGGGGTGGGGGTGATAAAGTCGGTCAGGCGAATATTTGGTGGGTGAAGAAAGCAAGGAGGTGGTTCTGGAGGAATAGATAACTCATCAAAAGCTGAAAAAAAGAAGGGAAAAGAAATGCAAGAAGGAAATAGAAAAGTGAAGAGGCGAGAGGAAAAGAAAAAAAGAAAAGATCGAAAAAAGAAAGGAAGAAAGAAAAATAGAAAAAGGGAAAAAAAGCGAAAAAAGGAGAGAAATAAAGATAAAAAAGCGAGCCAAGTGGAGAAATCAAATGAATGAAAAAAAAGACAGAAATAAATAAAAAAGAGAAAGAACGAAAACGAGAGAAAAAGAAAAAGTAAAACGAATGAAAGAGAGAAAAATAAGTGGAAAAGGTAAAAAGGAAACAAGAAAAATGAACGAAAAGGTAAAAATAAAACAAGAAAAGAATGAAAATGGGCGAAAAAGTTAAAAATGAAACAAAAGGAAGGAAAGAAAAATGAGCGAAAAAGGTAAAATTGAAATAGCGAATGAAAGAAAAATGAGCGAAAAAGGTAAAATTGAAATAGCGAAAGAAAGAAAAATGAGCGAAAAAGGTAGAAATGAAATAAGAAAAGAAAGAAAAATGGGCAAAAAAGGTTAAAATGAAAAAATAGAAAGAAAAAATGAAAAATGAGCGAAAATGGTAAAATTGAAACAGGAAAGAAAAATGAGCGAAAAAGGGAAAAATGAAACATGGAAAGAAAGAAAAATGAGTGAAAAAGAAAAAATGAAACAAGATAAGGAAAGAAAGAAAATGATAGATAATAGAATATTTTCATATACTGATGACGTAATTTTGTTTTTTTAAAAAAAGGCTTAAAGAAAAATGTTGAAATTAAATTCTCCATTGATGCAAAAAAAATATTTTGAAGGTCAGAAAGAAGGATGTGAAGGAAAATCGAAAGAAATAGGACAGGGCGAGAAGAAGAGAGAAGGAAATAAGACAACGAAAGCAAAGTGAAGAAGCAAAGACACAGAGAGAGAGAGAGAGAGAGAGAGAGAGAGAGAGAGAAAGAGGAAAGTATGGCAAGATGGGAAGAAAAGAGAGAAAGAGAAGGAAATAAAACAGGGTGAGAAGAAAAAAGGAGAGAAGGAAATCGGAAGAGAAGAGACGGGGAGAGGAAAAGAAAAAAAAAGGAAATATAAACTGAGAACAGACAAGACTAAAGGAGAAAATAAGGCTGGGAGAAGAAAAGAGATAAGATGAGAAAAATAAATAAAAGAGTATGAGAAGAAGAAGAAGGAGAAGAAGAAGAAGATAAAGGAGAAGAAGAGGAAGAAGAAGATAAAGGAGAAATATGAGAAAGGAGAGAAAAAAGAAGGAAAGAAGAAATGAAAAATATAAACGTAAAAGACAAGATGCAAATACAAAACAAATAAGTCAGAAAAAGCAAAGCTGAAAACAATATAGAAAAAATGGGTACTGATAAGGGAACAAAAATGGGTATTGATAAAGGAACAAGAGAAGAAAAAATGGGTATTGATAAAGGAACAAGAGAAGAAAAAATGGGTATTGATAAAGGAATAAGAGAATAAAAAATGGGTATTGATAAAGGAATAAGAGAATAAAAAATGGGTATTGATAAAGGAACAAAAGAAGAAAATGGGTATTGATAAAGGAACAAGAGAAGAATAAAGAGAAACTGAGAAAATATTAAAAAAGATAAATAAACAGGAACGAAAATTGTAAAACAACAAAAAAGTATCAAAAAAGTAAAAAGGTTTGAAAGTTAAAAGAGAATAGAAAGTAAAGAAAAAGAAAGAAGAAAAAGAGACAAAGACAGATAAAGTAAGTGGAAGAAGAGAGAGAGAGAAGAACGAAATCTCACATTTATTAATGATAAAAAAGAAAAATAGCAGGTGGATAAAAGAATATGAAAAATAGAATAATAAAAATTGGGAAACTGGCGAAAGATGAAAAAAGAAAGAAAAAGAAAAAGACGAAAGAAAGAAAAAGAAAAAGACGAAAGAAAGAAAAAGAAAAAGACGAAAGAAAGAAAAAGAAAAAGACGAGAAAAAGAAAAAGAAAGAGAAAGTAAAAGAGAGCAAGCAAAAGAAACAATGAAAAAGGAAGAAAAAAATAAAAAGAAGAGAGAGAGAGAAAGCGAGAAAAGAAATAGTAAATTTAGTCGTAAAAAAAAACGAAAAAAACAAGACAAATAGAATTGGAAAATAAGAAAGAAGAACGAAGTGAGCAAACTTTTTAGAACTGTTTAGAATAGAAATTAAAAGAAATAAATGCGGAATAAGAAAAGAAAAAAGAAAGATGGCGGAAATAAGAGACCGGAGAAGAAGGAGAAATGATTGAATCAGACGATAGGTTGCTGTTCTCGTCATCAATTTCAGTATTAATTATCCTGCCACTATGAATTTAGATATTCGCTTCACGTCTTTGCTTACGCTTCCCGTAGTTTCAAAACACCCAGAAACAATTATTTATTCCGCCGTTATTCTCGGAATCCCACATTTTATTTAGCCTTAAGGCACCGTTGACCTCTATCGCCACCCAACCCCTACAGCGATTTGCGATCACAACTGCACCACCACCTTAACAACGAATCCCAAATTTCACATCCGCTACACTCTTCCAATCATTCTTCTGTTCAGCTTATTATAAACTATCCAACCCATAATCAAGAATTCACCAATAATATAACGATGTAAACTCATCAGGGACATAAGTAATTCGATTAGTATTAAAATTATTTCCCCATGCCGATACCCCTTCTCCCATCCATGTTTAGTAGCCGGAGGGTGAGGACCAGCAAGCGGGTCGTTGTTGGGAGAGGTTACTTTCTCCGCTAGGAAGATGACCTTCAATCGAGGTTTCCGTAGGATTTTTAATGAAGACATTGTAGCCACCTGATTGAGGTCAAAAAGATGATTAACCCTGCCGCTTATGGTCGAAATCGCTGAAGCCTACGCCCTGGTTATTTCATGCCTGCCATAAGTACTACCCTGCCTTCTACAATTTGACGCCATCCAACTCTTTCCCCGGCTATTTCACAGGATTTCATCACTTTGGAAATCGAAATATATTTGAAATAAGCATATAAATGAAAACTTGCGAATTAGAAAGTAGAGGGAAACACCAAAACGATTTTTTTGTCAATACATTTTTAGAGAGGGCCCAACAGACCAGTACAAAGTTCGGAAAGTAATGTCGCATTTTTGGAGATGGGAAAGGGGAACGAAAAACACGTTCAATTCTAATAAAAGTTAAGTTTGTCAAGAACATAATTATCGTTATCACTAAAAACAAGATTCAATTATGATGTGAATTTTTTTATACATCGATAAAAGAAGTCTGGAATTACAAGCATCTTTAAGAAAAGGGGAAAGAAAAAAAGAAAAGAAAAAGAAAGGAAAGGAAAAAAAGAAATAAAAAAGAAAAAGGAAAAAAAGGAAATAAGGGAAAAGGAATAAGAAAAAATAAAGAAAATAGTAAAGAAAAAAAGTCAGCCTGTTATGTGCCATGCGTGATACACTCGTAGGCGATCATGTATCTTTCGATACATGACTGACGAGGCAGATTTTTCTCCCGCAGTGGGTTGCCATTTCTTTCTGCGGTAGACCAGTCGCCATCCAAGTCTATAGAACCCGGTCTGTCCTGATATTTTGCCCATAGCTAGGGAAAGAAGAAGATTCATACCTTTCCTAAGGTTATTAGCATGTGAGTGAATTTAAGTCAGTTATGTGCCATGCGTGATAAACGCTTAGGCGATCATGTATCTTTCGATACATGACTGACGAGGCAGATTTTTTCCTGCAGTAAGTTGTCATTTCTTTCTGCGGTAGACAAGTTGCTATCCAAGGCTATAGAATCTGAACTGCTATTTACTTTTAGATGGTTGGGGGTGGGGGAGAAGAGGAGGATTCATACTTTTCCCCAAGGGTATTAGCATGTAAGTGAATGTAATGGGTTCGACAGGAATTCGAACTCAGCTCTCCGATTCGCGCCGCTATCCATTACTCCACCGAAAGGAATAGGAAAAACGAAAGAAAATGAAAAAGAAAAGTCAAATATAAAACATTGGATTGTTCAGAAAATAATGAATGTTTGGAGAAAGGCTAAAATCACGTTCAAATATAAATAACAGATAAATAGATTTATTTATCAACAACATAAGTATTATTATTATTTGAACCGACAAAAAAGCCTCTGATGAGAGTAATTCTTTTATTTCTGGTTGAAGGAATCTGGGATTCGAAATTAAAAGAATTATAATCATGCTGAATGTTTCTCTTCTTTACTCTAAAGGTTTTTTTTTGCCACCAAGAAACATTCGAAATTGATCAATTTAGGAGGACGTCGGCGAACACCGCAACCCTAACATTTGATATTCTTCGGGGTTTATTATATTAATGCCATTTTAACTGACTGACACACGTTCTGCTTTGGAAGACATACACTATAGGTCAAACATTTGGTGCCACCCTTTAGATTTTGAAGAATAGCCTAAAAATTGAACGCTGCGTGCCTTTTTAAAACTATATTTCTTTTGTATCTGTCTATATCTCTGAGATGAGGTATTATGTACACTATTTACATTATTCGGTCTATTGTCCTCATCTTTGTCGCTATATTTATTACAACGTTTCGCCCGTTGTACGCTCCGGCCTTCTTCAGGTGGTTGGAATGTCGAACTGAACCCTTTATTTCGCTCACTGGGGTAGACTGTTCTAGTTCCACATGCCATGTCTAATGAATGTCAGTTATCAGTTATCTCCTGTTAATTTCCCTCTGAAAGTTCTCCACTGTCTTAACCGGGTATTGAACTCACACTCTGCGGTAGACTAGTTGCCATCAAAGGCTATAGAACCCGGTCTGTCCTACTATTTACCCATAGCTGGGAGAGAAGAGGGTTCATGTCTTTACCAAGGGTATTAGCATGTAAGAGAATGTAATGGAACTGACTGGAATTCGAACTCGTCTCTCCGATTCCTCAATCCGTTCTGCTATCCATTAGACCACCGTGTCTCCTGATAATTAGTAATAGTATTATTATTACCCTCTTCCCCCACGCACACACCCCTACTGGATAGACTTGCCTAACCTACCTCGCCGATTAATGGTAATCTTAGGGTTGGTAGATTTTAAATCTTAGATACCCCCCACCCATTAAAAAAGTGGGCGCCATTCACGAGTTTAGTAGTTTTTGCATCCTAGCTTAGTAGGAGTTAATTAAACCAAAGAAGGCTTACTAAATATTAAATCCCGAAGGTAACCCCGAAATTATGGCCTATCGTATCCATAATAAAACCAAGCAATATGTCCATTATACGGCATAAATACCTCTCATATGAATGGTATTTCATTAGTGGCAATGGTGTTTTCATCTACCAAATGTCTCAACATGTGGTCGATATTTCTGTCACACCTTGTACAAGCAGAAAAATTTCAAGTGAATTGATATTATAATAGGTTTTGGAAATTAAATAAAAATTCATTCAAATATATCCACCACTGTTAAATTAATTTACCAAAAACATCGTTTTTTTACAGAAATAATAAAAAAAAAATCTATTATAATAATTCTTCTATTCCTCAATGAAAAAAGTTTGGGATTGTAGACATTAAGAATTTTCATAAGTGTTACAATACAAATAAATAAATAAAAGATCCGGATATTAGTCCGAAGCAACGAATGATTAAAACTGTTCATCTAACAAGAATTCTGATAGTTTTGAATGTTTGTCTTCAGTATTTATAAACACTGCAAAGATTCAAATTCGAAAAAGAAAAACAAAAGTAAAAAGGAAAGGGAAAAAGAAAGGAAAAGGAAAAAAAGAAAGAAAATAAGAAAAAGAAAAACTGAAGAAAGGAAAAGAAAGAAAAAGAGAAATAAAAACACAGAGAAATAAAGAAAAAAGAAGAAAGAAAGAAAAAAGAAGAAAGAAAGAAAAAAGAAGAAAGAAAGAAAAAAGAAGAAAGAAAGAAAAAAGAAGAAAGAAAGAAAAAAGAAGAAAGAAAAAAGAAGAAAGAAAGAAAAAAGAAAAGAAAATTGATGAAACGAATAAGTTGAAATAAAAACGTGTTCTTTGAAAAACGGCATTATGGATTTTTTAAAGATTATTTATAAAATGAAAGAAAGAAATACATTACCTATGAAATGCCTATAGCTCAGATTGGGCTCAGATCTATGTAGCCCGATAAGCCACATTAATCTTACATCATTCTCTCTTTTCTTTCTTTCCTTCTTTGTTTATTTTTCTTCTTTCTTCTTTATTATGAATAATATCAACGAAACGTATTTCGGTCAATATTTTGAGGCACAGCGTTAAAACAATTAATTTTGGATCCAGGTGAAGTCAAGAATGAAAACGACGCGCTACGCAAGATTTTCGTTACTTTGAAATAGATACATTTAAATGTTGACTCACTTGGGCTAAGCCCGACAAGCCCGGGACCACCTGAGTCACCCAGATTATATATATATATATATATATATATATATATATATATATATATATATATATATATATATATATATATATATATATATATAAGCTCTCAGCGAGACTAGAACTGGTACTTCTTTTTGCCTTAGGAAACCCATTTTTGTTTTTTTTCATAAAGGCTGCCCTTCGGCTTGAACAAGAAAAAAGCTTTTACGACTGACAGGAAATCAATTGCAACAATTCAGACTTTTCTTTATTCATCGATCGCTCGGATCCCTAATATTGTTTTTGCCGAGACTCATAGTATTTTTTTTTATTAATGATGCTGTGTTGCTCATTTTTTGCGGGAGTCAGGGGGGGATAAAACATTCTCAACTTTTAACACGTACTAATTCGATGCCCGGTCGTTTCGCTTAGGGCAATATGGTTAAATTTCAAATCTAAATTGTTTTTTCCATTTAAAATAATACGTTTATTAAAAAAAACAAAACAAAACAAAAAAACGGAAAAAAGGAGTAATAAGAAATTATTTCAAATGGCCTGCTTATACACTTTTCCTGTTAACCATGGGTTGTTGCCAAACAGAAGAGGAAATTAACGCTTGCGACACAGATTTCATTCAAGTTGTGTGTGTACATACGTTTGCATATACATATCTTAATTCAATAACATTCGTATTAGAGGAGTTTGAAAGTGTTTTTAATGTTTAAGTCAGTCAGGTGCCATGCGTGATACACGCTTAAGCGATCATGTATCTTTCGATACATGAATGACGAGGCAGATTTTTTTTCCCGCGGTAGGTTGCCTTGTCTTTTTGCTGTAGAACCAGGTTTATCCTGCTATTTACCCATAGCTGGGAGAGGGAGAAGAAGAGCATTCATACCTTTCCCTTATTAGTACGAAAGTGAATGTAATGGATTCGACTGAAATTCGAACTCGGCTCTCCGATTCCTCAATCCGAGCCGCTATCCATTACGCCTTCTTTTAATGTTTACTCTATCTTATATTCGGACGATTGTTCCCATCTTTGTTGTTGTTATTACAACGTTTCGCCTGTTGAGCCCTACGGCCTTCCTCAGGTGTATATCGATCTGGTAACAAACAGGCAATTCTGAATTGAACCCTTTATTTATTCTATGGGTGTAGAATTCTCGTTTTTCTGTTCACGTCTAGGGTATTCTACTAGTTTTTTTTTATTTAGTACTGTTCAGTTATTTCTCGACCGTTTCAATGTATATTTCTTCTTCAAGTAGGAATTGGTGGTTACAGATTCTAAATGTTCTTACATAAAAGTCTGTGATTCGGATTTTATTGTTGCATTGAGAGTAAAAATGTAGGAAATCGTTATTACTTGTAGATTTTCGATAGACTTTGTATACTAGACTGCCCATAAACCCGTTGCGTTCTTTTTAAAAGCATTTACACAACTACAATGACGCAATGTATACGACATTAAATTATCAAACAACAGACTTCCAGAACGAACAATACCAGCAGAACATAAGCTGTTTCCGGATGATAACCTGGCTTTAATTTGAAACATCCCTTTAATGCAAACATTGCCCTGCAGGAAAAAGTTTATTTTTTTTTAAATGGAATTGCAAACTGATACGACACAAAAGGCCTTACCATTCAAGTAATAGTAGCCCCGGGGTGGCAATCTATACTAATTTTAGTATTCACCATATTATCATTTTCAAAGGTGAAGGTCACTCGAAAAAAAACCCCCAAAAAACAAACAAATATCAATCATCTGCTAAGAGAGATTCATATTTATTGAAATAACAAAAGTATGGATGCCTCCTTTTTGTGCAGTTAGTTTCATTTTTTTTTCGATTTTTTTTTCAATAATACTCTTTCTTCCTCACATTTTAAAAGACGTAACGCAGGTACAATTCTCAACAATAAACTAATATAAGCGATCATCGCAAAAGTAATAATAGCACAATGTTGTATACAAGCTTTTATATATATATATATATATATATATATATATATATATAGAGAGAGAGAGAGAGAGAGAGGGAGAGAGAGAGAAAGAAAGAGAACTACTACAAGTGGACGGATTTAAAATGCAAAAGAGACCAAAGACAAGAATACGTATCTCTAAAAAACAAACAAGTAAACACTTTCTGGTCTCTGGTTGTCGTATGTGATGGCTAATTTAATATATTGTCCCTCTCACCCTAAAAAAAAATTCCAACGCATCTTCTTTACACACAGTTTTACCTTTCATTCCGACCTGAAGAAGCTGAGACCAACAGACATCGGAGAAACATGTCATTTATAAGCTTTTCCACTTTGTCTCATCATCTCCACTACACTATTTTAAATATAACACAAACACACACACACATATATATATTAGCATGTATTTAAAATTTGCTATATTTTCAAAGGAAGAGCACTCATTATCGAACGTTTATAGATGTAGTGCGGACATAGGAATAAACACAGCATGGCGTCTGTCTGAAGATCGCGTTGAAGCGTGTAACTGATACTCAGCATGCAGTGTTGATTTCTTGATTCTATATATATATATATATATATATATATATATATATATATATATATATATCACGTTTTACAAATATATATATATATATACTTTTTCTATATATACATATTAAGAAAGTATACGTGGCTCTCATTATGCTATATATATGTATATATATACATCACGTCTTACAAATATATCACGTTTTACAAATATATTTTATTACTTAAACGTAATATTTAGTAGATACTAGTTTTTGAGTAGGCTCCCCATATACTTATTAAAAAGTATACTTCTTTATTTTCGTCTACCGACCTAAATAGTCAAGAAAACTTATTAGAGAAAAATATACGTCCATCCCTTTCTTTACAAATTGCTTTATTTACATTAGGATATGAAGCTGAGCAAATATGTTTATTTTAAGAGTCAGGAAGAAATCTGTGTTTACAGGCACTATTCAACTTTGCTTGGTCATCGACGCAGACTGTAGCCGAGAGGTTAAAGCACGTCAGATCTAATGGCGGTATCTTCGAGGGAAACCAGAGAGCCAATATTTTTATCTAATAAGATTTCTCGAATATTCAGGCTGGCAGACGAAAATAAATATATAAAAGACTAGTCATACACGAGTATCCACTAAAATAACGTTTAAGTAATAAAAACCTGTCGCATTAATAAATAAATAAACCCATCTATTTTTTCATAAATTATATATATATATATATATATAATTATTTATTCGAAAATTATAACATAAATATGTTATAAAATCACTACATAAATAGCCATTTTGTTTCAAGACTTCTGGTGTCTTATCAAATGATGGTGTTGAATGTAGAATAAAGGGTTATTTAAGGGTCAAATCAATCAAACAGCCCCCGCTAGGGGAAACTGTTACATAAACTGGAATGGCCAATCAAAATACAAGTATATGAGAATTCAAAAAACTTGACAACGAACTTTGGTTATAGTAATTAATTAATGCTTTAATGTTAGGGTTAGACTAAAATAGAATTTATTTTAACTAATTAATATTAAATTTTACTATAAAATTCAAAATTACCAACTTTAAATTTAATCTGTATTAAATAATTATAAAATTATTTAAAGAAGAAACTGAGGAAAAAATGCATGTTTTGCTATTTTTGTTTTTATTGAAAGGCCAAAAATTAAGTTGGAATAAACGTTAAAATCTAATGTTGCTCTGAGCTTCGTTACAACTTAGAT
>CAHIKZ030000200.1:1295000-1307500 GCA_903632075.3 Acanthosepion pharaonis
ATTTTACTTACTAAAGACAGTGAGCATGGCTGAAGCACTAAGCCTTTTGCTGGCCAAATTTTGCGCTCCACAGGTGTAGTTTCCCATATCGCTCAGGCGTGCCTGGTTTATGATCAGACTGTTATCGTTCGACATGATGTAATTGTCATCTTTAGCGAAGTCGACCAACTGACCATCTTTCAACCAGAAGACCTGCATAAAAAGAAAAGAATAAATAAATATTATAAGTGAAAGGTTTTAATGAGGAAAGAAAAACACAATTATGGAAAACATTTGAGCTGTATTGGGCTGGGGTATTAACAATACGATTATCCCGTTGATGGGCAATTCATGATGATTTTTCCTCATGGGGCGTTATTTGGTGATTTCCACCTTCTTTCAAAGTCATCTCTAATTGTATTGTATTTGTCTATTTACCCATAGCTGGAGGGAGAAGAAGCGGTGTTAGCACGTAAGTGAATGTAATGGATTCGACTGGAATTCGAACTCGGCTCTCCGATTCCTCAATCCAAGCCGCTATCCATTACTCCACCGTGTCTCCTCTCCAAGCCGCTATCCATCTCTAATTAAGTCTTCAGTGATCACATTTATTTTAAAAACAAATATTCTCGTTTTCAGTCACTTTCACACCACCTCAATTATCTTTATTTGTTTTTTTCTAACGGTTAGTATATCGGGATCAGTTAGTTTATTTATTTATTTGGATGAATTTAGGTCAATTTATTTTACTTGTTATTATTTATTTGTTATACTTTATATTTTCTTTTTTCGGTTTTCGATTTTTAAGTGACGTAGTATTCTTTTTTTTTTTTTTTAAGACAAAAGGAAAACTTCATATTGTCCTTTTACAGATATACATTTTACCTATGTCTGAAATTTTACACGCTCAACCTTGTCTGAAGACGTCAAAGCTAACAACACGTCGGCGAAAGCGACGTTAAGAAGGTTTTCCACCTTTACCCCTTATCTCCCCCGCACATATGTCACACACAAATACAAAAATAACCCAGCATAATAGTTCTCAACCCAACTAATTGTTTAGATTTTTGTTCCTACAGCGGTTCTAGCGCTTCTATTGTCACCCTCATAAATGAAAGAGAGTGTGCTATATTAAAAAATGTATGCCAAATCATATATATATATATATATATATATGTGTGTGTGTGTGTGTGTGTGTGTGTGAAAACCTGTGATTAGATATGCCTTACTATAGAAATACTGAAAGAGAGAAATTGACACAAATATGTGTGTGGAATAAAGAAAAGGTAAGTATATATATATATATATATATATATATATATATTCTCAGGTGGAGTATATCTGGAGAAGACACAAAATGAATGAAAAGACAATAGGAAAACTATACTTGGTAAAGTCGACGTGTTTCGTCATTTGAGGGATTTTATCAATTTGCCTTGATAAAGTCCTTGATAAACGCATCGGCTAACTAAATATAGTTTTCCTATTGTCTTTTCATATATATATATATATATATATATATATATATATATATATATGTGTGTGTGTGTGTGTGTAGAGAGAGAGAGCGAGATAGATAGATGTAGCGAACATGAGAAAAATCACCTGATCCAAGCATGCTGTGTAGTAGCTTCTGAGGCCATAATTATGAGAGACATCTTATTGAATCTTTTCCAAGTTTAAATTTTGTACAAATTCTTTCAAAAATAAACCGATTTTTTTATTGAATATTATTTTTCTTTAGATTTTAATATTTTTTTTTTTACAATTATCTGACATTTTTCTATACATGAGGAGAGATCGAAAGAGAGACAGAATGCGTGATATTTAAGCTAAATTTCCATTGGATAATACGCAACCATCAAGGGAAAGCATTAAGCAAATTATTATCTTATTAATTTTCCCTGAAAGCAGCTTACAGAACAAGACATGATTAATTCATATTCATTTGATATTAATAAATATAGCTTTTGCACAATGGCATGGAAATAGCCTCCATTTATTTAGTTTGTTTTTTGAGTATTTTTGTGCTTTCATCTTAGACGGGGGGATATTCAGGATAACGTTTTTTTTTCCTTCCTTTTTTAACGAACACACGTATGTCACATCTTTATTGGAGAATAGCGTGTATTCTTAAGATACACATTGCTTACTCTACAAAAAGAATTCCGTAGAAAATCTGAAATATGTTTATTAAGTTTAACTGTACGTTTTTGTGTGCATTTTTATGGGAATATATTACAAGATTCATCTCAGAAAGGCCAGAGAGTACAGCGGAAGATTTTTGATAAAAACATTTCTAAGATGAGGAAATTAATCTGAATCAATCAAAATATGAGTATGTGTATACGTTTATGGGCGCTGATGTCATAGCTTAGAAGAATGTGTAGCTCCCTTGATATTCAAAATTTGTAGAAATTTCTGGAACACGATAAAAGAAAGAAAAAAGAAAAAGACTTTGAGAACTAAAAAAACACGACATATTAGAGGCTAGAGATACAAGGGGAAACGGTGAGTACTTAATGTGGGTGTGTGGACAGCAGAACAAGAGACAAAGAGGGTGGTAAAAATCAAAAGTTACTTAGAGCAACAAAAGACAGGAAGCTGTGGAGAGCCATGATCACTCAGTTCTTGAAGAGACACGGCACATAAAAGAAGTAGCATACAGATGGCAGAGCAGGGTCAGAAAGATGGTAAAGAGTCAAAAAGTACTTAGAGCAATACAGTGTAACCCGGATATAAGAGAAACCCGTATATAAGAGAGATTTTCCCTGGTCCCAAATTAGAGCCTGTGTTAATGTATATAACATAGACCAAACCCGGATATAAGAGACTTCTTCTCCGATCCCGACAACTCTCTTATATCTGGGTTACACTGTAAAAGACAGGAAGCTGTGGAGAGTCATGATCACCCAGGTCCTGAAGATGCATTTAGGTATAGAAGTAGAAGAAGCATATGGATGACAGAACAAGGGACAAAGAAGAGTGGTAAAGAGTTAAAAGTTACTTAGAGCAATAAAAGACAGGATGTTGTGGAGAGCAATGATCACTCTGGTCCTGAAGAGACATGGGACATAACAGAAACATATGGATGGCAAAAAGTCAAAGGTTATTTGGAGTGAAAGAAAATGAGAAAACTTTAGAACCAACCGGAAATCAAAGCCGAAACCGGAAACAAAGGAATAACCTATTTACATTATTCGGACTATTGTCCTCATCTTTGTCGCCATATTTATTTCAATGTTTCGGCCGTTGTACGCTCCGGCCTTCTTCAGGTGGTTGGAATGTCGAACTGAACCCTTTATTTCGCTCACTGGGGTAGACTGTTCTAGTTCCACATGCCATGTTTTAATGGATGTCAGTTATCTCCTGTTAATTCCCCTCTCCAAATTCTCCACTGCCTTAACCGGGTATTGAACTCACACTCTTTGGGTCCTGTCACTGGATCTAACTAACGCATTTATCCACTGTACCATGTGTCCTTAGTGTACATAATACCTCATCTCAGAAATATAGACATAAAGGTATAACCTCCACTCCCGTTAAAAAGTACGAGCGTTTCAAACCTTCCTGGTCTTGATTCGTTTTTTACGGCTTATTAACTCTTTGCAGATTATTTAAAGCCAGAAAATATTTTAGATGGCAATTTTTTTTTTAGATAATAATGGTTTATTGATACAAGTCTTACTAATTAACCCATAGCTGCGGGGAAAAGACGTAGATTCATATCAAGGTTTTTGGCTCGTAATATATTGAACCCAACGAGAATTGAAACTCGGCTCTCAGATTAATAATTCCGGGCCGTTATCCATTACACCACCTGCACATCCAACCTTACAACATCTGGTATTCCCAAGCGGTCACCCATCTAGGTACTGAACAGTCTCGACGTTGCTTAACTTCGGTGATTGCACGGGAATCGTTGTTCCAACATGGGATGGCTACAGGGACAAAGAGGAACAGTAAAGAGTCAACATTTACTGGGTGCAACAAAGGGTGGGGATGTAGTAGAGAGCCATGATTTCACACGTCCCGAAAGGGCACGGCACACATTTCAACCACAAACAAAACTGGTTTCAACTGATGCCAAAAGAATTATAATCACAATGAGTAAGCTCACTAAGCAGAGCGTAATAATAAGCAAAACGTTCTCAGAAGGAAATAAACCATCGGCTTCGGGGACTATGAGCGGGGGTATTGGTAAACAATGTCAAGCTGAGGTAGGGGCATGTTGTTTTTTTTTTTTTTTCTTTGTGAGGTGGTGGTGGGGGGACCAAAAATGGTTTTACATCATTCAAATAGACAAGAATGTTTGGACGGACGACGAGGGTCGGGCGAGGAGAAAAAGATACAAAATAAAACAAAACTCGATGACATCGTGGGTTACAAAAGTGGGTGACTATGAACAAGATAGAGTTCAAAGGTGAGTAGGGTTGGAGAGAAAGTAAAGGGGACTGAATAAAAAAAAACACAAAAAAACACTTGTGGGTGGGGAGAAGCAACAAGAAAGAAAAGGGGTAATGAAATAAAACGATTTGCGGGGATAGGCGGAAGCGGAAGATCGGGAAATAAAGTGTGTCACAATGATAGAAAAGAAAGAGAGAGGAGGAGGAGGAAAAGAACTGGAAATTTCCTACAGACACAATGTCAGAATATATTATATGGTGCTTTTCAAAGCGTAGCTTAGATGTGACTCAAAGCCGAAAATATAGGGGCTCCCAGTGAGGATCGAACTCTCTACTCAATCGTAATTGTTCTCGCGAGACATCCATTACACCATGGCGAGGTGACCTAAAGTAATTTTCTAACTGTTGCTTAGATGTGGCACAAGGCCGAAAGTGTAGAGCACTAAGTGAGACTATTTTTAGTGCGCCTACGTTGCTAAAGAACATAACACAAGGTCAGTTTAAAGTGGGTTTAATGGCAATAACGTGGAAAAATTGCCCAAACTCCTCGGTACTTCTCCTTTTAGGGACGTCACAAGGGCCGGGTAATAAACCCGGCCCCATTTCCGAAGGAAAAGTACTGCCTGGGGGTGGGGGAGTCCCGATGGGGCTTGAGCTTAATATTATTTAAACCTTCCCGAGCCAAAAGGCCGAGAGGCACCCAGTGAGAATCGAACTCACAACTCAATTTTAATTGATCTGGCGAGACAAGCCTGTTAACCATTACACCACATCGAAGTCTGAATATCTTAAACAAGTAAAATGTTTTCCCAATAAAACTGCTAAAAAAATTTCGGTGCTCCTATAGTATGATGTCTACCATTCATTTTCTACGATGGTATTATATCTACCATTCATTTTCTAGGTTGGCATGATATCTACCATTCATTTTCTACGTTGGTATGATATCTACAATTCATTTTTCTACGATGGTATGATATCTATTCATTTTTCTACGATGGTATGATATCTACCATTCATTTTTCTACGATGGTATGATATCTACCATTCATTTTTCTACGATGGTATGATATCTACCATTCATTTTCTACGTTGGTATGATATCTACAATTCATTTTTCTACGATGGTATGATATCTACCATTCATTTTCTACGTTGGTATGATATCTAATTTTCATTTTCTACGATGGTATGATATTTACCATTCATTTTCTACGATGGTATCATTTGTCAGCTACAACTATTCTCATTGTATAAGGCGCCCTCCCACATTTCGGCTCCTTTAAATAATGTTGAGAGAGAGAGAGAGAGAGAGAGAGAGAGATAAAGAGAGAGTTTCCCATGTTATCGCGCACTTTTTTAGTTTAGTTGTTGATATTTTACCCTGGTGTTTGACTCGCCCTCTACAATCTCGATTCTTCGTCATTCCCACCATGGCTCTACGAGCATTCCCCTAAAAAAAAAAAAAAAAAAAAAAAAAACTATGTGTGTTGGGGGTCTGCATGTTATATACACATTAACTACCTTCGTTGTAAAATCTTGTGCTAACCGATAACATACCAATTTTCGCAACAACAAAAAAAGGTTCACTACCCGATTTATCATTTGAAGAATAAGGTGATAAAAAAAAAAAAAAAAAAATTATTTAGAGGAGTCGCAGTGTGCGAGGGCGCCTTATACAATGAGAATAGTTGCAGTTGACAAATGGCACACAATCGATATCCAATCAGTATCGATCGGGTCGCTGTGGAGAAGGAGTAAGACTCAAAACCCCTAATGTCCCTCGGCTAAAAACAACATTGGGGATGTTTTCGAACGCATCAAATATGTATTTCACGAAACATGACTCAACCTAATAGATTAGCGACATGAAACGTGATTATATATATATATATATATATATATATATAAAATTTTGTTTTTTTGTGGTTTACTCTCGAATAAAACCGATTTGTAAACAAGCCAGTAGGCCAAAACAAAATATTTTCAAATCCTGGCTTAAAACCAAGAAATGGGTGGCACACCCAGGAGTGACAGGCAGGGAGAATATGCCTCCTTCAAATGACAGTCATTGGTTGCGGGGTGGGGGGAATATGTGCTGGGTTGGACAAGTCTGCTGGTGACACAAACCTAAAAATTGCAGACAGGAATTTTTCTTCTTCTTAAGCGGGATCAGGGCAAGGAATGGCTCAACATATTTGTTTCTCTTTCTCAAAGAAAAACTTGAGGGGAACGAGAAGTGGAAGTTAAATATGAAATAGATGCCCAAATTCCATTTTTAAATTGCTCTGTGTTCAGCTAAGCTCTGCTGATATGGGGATTCCCCGTGAGGTCAGATTTGGGGAGGCGATTAGCTTATCTTGCTATTGCTTATACAGTGAAACCTCAGTTCACGAATTTAATTCGTTCTTGAAGGGGGGCCGTTTGTATCCAGAAATGTTCGCAATCCGAAACTATTTTTCCAATAGGAATCAGTGTAGAGAAAATAAAAAAAAAGTCACAGTACAATAAAATTGGAAAAGAAAAGCATGACACAACACACGAATGTATACAACATGGTGGTTGACTCAGAAATTATTCCGTTCGAGTTAACTCGATTCGGCAATGTTGTTCGAGAACTGTAATTTTGTTTGATAACCGAGGTATTTTCACCTCGAATTTCCTGTTCGAAAACCGGCATGCGAGACGTTCGAGAGCCGAGGATACACCGGTATCTAGCCCCCCTCCCCCCCCGAGGGTTGCATGTGGCACAAGGCCGAGTTTATCGTGGGTTTCCCGAGCCCGTAGGCTCAGCCAAAAAATGCCCGTATAACCCGTATAAATGAGATCGGGTTGGTCATTCTCCCCGAACGAGATTCTGCCCTTCGGCGGAGCCTCGTCCGGGTTCCTTTCTGCTCAGAAGCAGAGAGTTCGACCGTCAAGTCGAGAAGCTCGGCTTGATTCAAGGATACACCGGTATGTTTGTGTGTGTATATATATATATATATATATATATATATGAAAGCTAACCGAGAGAAAGTGAGTGAGGGTATTATCAATCTTCTCAGATATACGATCGAAGATTACCGTCCGTTCCTCCTGAGAGCGACTGAGAGCAAAGACGTGTGGTACTATGGATAAGTGCCACGCGAAAGCACATCCGTGGGAGATCAGGACCCACGATTTTGCGTCCCTGCCACAGGGAATCTCGTCCTTGATGTAGACATCGAGTCCATGTACGTGACGTTTTAGGCGATCATGTTTTGCTATGAGGTAAGTAGCCCGGGACTGTGAGCTCTTTATATATTTGTGTGTATATTTGAGGAGCAATTTTTCATTTATAATACTGTATTTTTTTTATTCGGGAATTTTCTAGTCATTTTTCCTATGTTTCCGATCATTTTTTTTCGGTGGAAATTTGAATATAAAATGTTTGAGTACAGTGGAACCTTGGTTCACGAGTTTTTTTTAATTCGTTCCTGAAGGCCGTTCGTAACCCGAAACTTTTTTTTTCTAATAGGAATAAATGTAGAGAAAAAAGTCACAGTACAATAAAATTGGAAAAAAAAAGCACAGCAAAATACACGAATGTATACAACATGGCGTCGACTAAGAAATGATTCCGTTCGGGTTAACTCGGATCGGCAAAGTTGTTCGAGAACCGAAATTTTGTTCGATAACCGAGGCATTTTCATCTCGAATTTTCTGTTCGAAAACCGATTTGTTCGACATCTGAGACGTTCGAGAACCGAGGTTGCTCTGTATTAACGTTCTTGGAAAGTAATTACATATTTCACCGCTATGAATTAGTAGGCAATTAAATAAGGCTCTATTTTCCCTTTTAAGAAAAGCGCGCGTCTTCTCCCTACCGGGGAACACATTGTCTTTATTAACATCTAGAATGCGCCTGTCGTAAAAATAACCATGTTTAAAATAAAAAAATAAAAAAAATGGGGCGTCTATTTCAAATGCGAGTATCCACTGATTTGAAATATAAAGTATGACTAAAATAACGTTTGAAGTAATAAAAATATCGAATAAAAAAATAATAAAATCCATTAATTCTTTAAAAATTGCTTGGTTTACGTTTCGGATATGAAAATGGGCAGATACGGGAATATCTGAATGAGGTACTGAGTACGCTTTCCTACAAAAGAAAAAAAAAAAAGAAAAAAAGAGATCTTTATTGAAATGTGATGCTCTTTGGATCACATGTTGGTTTTTCCTACAAAGGAGGACGCAAGAGAGCATATTTTCTTTATCAAGATTACCAAATGCGCAAGCGGATATCACGTAATACTCATTGTTTAAAATAAATAAAAATAAATAAATAAATGGGACGTCTATTGCCAAAGGCGAAAATGAATACAGCAGACTCGACCGGAATCCTAACTCAACTCGCCTGTTCGACATTCCGTCTTGATCACTATTACGCTGCCCGCGTATCCTTCAACAACCAGATAACAAGTTAGTTTTCGAGATAGAGAAGATTATGTTAATGATTCTCGGGCTAAGGAAAAAAAATTGTAAGTGAAATAAAAAAAAATTAAAAAAAATAAATAAAAACATACAAAATAATTTATTGAAATCAGACCCTTCGATTGCTTTAGGCTATTCTGAGGATATAATTAAATTCTCAAGAGAATTTTTTTTTAATGAGAGAACCGTTAAAAAAAATATTCGAAGCATAAAAATGCCATTATCAAGTCTTACGTTAAGCAGATCGCAGAGAGAAATGAAGAGGAAACGAGAGATTATTAAAATTAAAAATCTCACGAAACGTAAATCAATTTCTCATTTAGAGTTGTTATTAGGTAACGTGACTATGGCAAAGGAGGAAATTTGATTCGACGTTTGTGATTATTATAATCATTAATGTCGGAGTTGTTGTTGTTGTTGGTGGTGGTGGTGTTGTTGTTGTTGCCGTGTTTACTTCTTCAGTGTAGGTGTTGATGTAATTCAAGCATCTGCATTTCAACACCGGATATTTCGTTGTCGATGATGTCGTTAATAATAAATAAATAAATAAATAAATTAATTGACACCAACAAAATCCATAACAACATCAAGATACAAAAAGTCGAGAAGATCGTCCACCTCAGCACAGTCTATATATTGTGAATTTGGATTGGTATTGCTTTTATGTCCATCCTCTTTTTCATGTTGAATTGTATATAGTCTTTGTTAATTATGTTTTATAAATATGTCCTGAAGATGGTCTATTAGACCGAAACGTCCGACGTTGACATTAAACATTAAAACAGCATAATCGCATCTTAGGATTTTTGTTTGTTTTTTCAGTATATTTTTCTTCATATTGTGAATTCCTAGCCATCAAACTATTACATCCTTATGGCAGACCAAAATCTTTGGACTGAATTCGGTCTCGTGAGTGAACAAAGAATGACATTATTATTATTATTATTATTATTATTATAAGGTTTGTTATATATGAATAAAGTGTCGCTGCCAACACTTGAGTTTGAACATAGATCTCCAGCGAGTAGGTTTAACCCTAACCCTAACACATTATTGAATTAAGTAGACCATGTGACCCTAGGGGAAACATATATGTGGGCGTCCAAGTGATCGTCATTTCTAGTCTATCCTTTATTACTATACAGATCGCTATTTCTTCTCTATTTTCTATTACTATCCTCTACCCTATTCACCATAGTATTGGGCACCTCGAGGCGGTGTAATGGTTAGCAAGCTTGTCTCGCTAGAACAATTGCGACTGACTAGTGAGTTCGATCCTC
This sequence comes from Acanthosepion pharaonis, assembly GCA_903632075.3. Lineage (NCBI taxonomy): Eukaryota > Metazoa > Mollusca > Cephalopoda > Sepiida > Sepiidae > Acanthosepion > Acanthosepion pharaonis. Next base: position 1,305,124 of record CAHIKZ030000200.1, read on the forward strand.
ACTGGGTGCCCTCTACTTTCGGCCTTGTGCCACATCTAAGCTACGCTTGGAAAATTGCTATTCACCATAGTATTTCTCTATACTTATCTATGCGGATTAGTATTCGGTGGTGACTTCAAGCGAGTCTTATCGAGCATGTACTATTAGTGCGAGTGCTATTCGAAAGGCGTCTGACACTAGTATCGTTCAACGGTGATTACAAAGTCTCTACTATGACGACTATTACATAAATGATAACGAGTGTTCGTTGACATCACAAAAAGGATGATGATCATTACTACTACTACAACTACTACCACCACCTTTGATTTCTGTTGTATAGACATTTCCTTCCGGGTCCCAACCAGAGACCTAAGGTAAGGAATGGCCTCATGACATTTTCCACTGATCATTTTTGTAAAAAAAAATTTAAAAAAAACAAACCCTAAGATCACTCACATCTTACATAGATAAAGCTCTTCGCAAAAAGTGAGCTGTAAAAATTAAAAAAAATTTCTTTAAGGTATGGATTACCAGGAATCCTTTCAAAAAGTCTATCGGAACTATTTCCAATCATTCTGAGGGCTACAACTGGAATTACTGATATCCTCATATACCACATTTTTGAGATTCCCCCTTCAAAATCCTTGTATTTTGATAGTTTTTTAAAAGATCTTCAAAGATACATTGCACGCTGCATTGACTGTCCTGTCAATAAGAAAGCACATTCTGTTCTTACGGTGGAGATCTGGAATTATTATAGATTTCTATTTGAGAGCATTAAGAATGTGCAGTCCCCAATATTTACCTAAAGAAGAGACATACATAGCGAACACATTCAAAAACCTACAATACCCATATCATTTCATCCACAATGCAAGAAGTAAGGTTTACAAAATATACAACCGAAACAAAACTAATAACATAACCCGCAATAATAAATTACATGAAAACAGATGCATAATTCTACCGGCCAACTCAGTCATGTCCACTATCCAGAACAGACTGTTTTAGGATAGACGCGGTCGTCAGGCCTGACGTTTGCGTCTAGCATGAAACAATCTGTCGCTTTGTCGTGTTGACTTCAATGTTCACTTTTTTTATATTTACATACACTATGTCTATATTTCTGAGATGAGGTATTATGTACAGTATTTACATTAGTCGGACTATTGTCCTCATCTTTGTCGCCATATTTGTCACAACGTTTCGGCCGTTGTACGCTCCTCAAGGACACATGGCACAGTGGATAAAGGCGTTGGTTAGATCCAGTGACAGACCCAAAGAAGTTGAGTTCAATACCTGGTTAAGGCAGTGGAGAACTTTCAGAGGGAAAATTAGCAGGAGATAACTGATAACTGACATCCATCAAACATGGCACGTGGAACTAGAACAGTCTACTCCAGTGATCGAAATAAAGGGTTCAGTTCGAAATTCCAACCACCTGAAGAAGGCCGGGGCGTACAACGGCCGAAACGTTGTGACAAATATGGCGACAAAGATGAGGACAATAGTCCGACTAATGTAAATACTTTACATACACTATCTCTCATATTAAGCACTTTATCCCATAAATATAGCACATCTTAAAAAACTATATATATATATATATATATATATATATATATATATACACACACACTAATTTACCAATAATTTCAAGAATAATAAATAAATAACTAAAGGTAACATCGAAGTAATTTTGCAATTGCATTGTTCATATTTTCTGCTTGAGTAATCCAGGTTTTTCATCTATAAAATTAACTACTGTATGTGTCGATGTGTCGTATGGATTCAAGTTTTTAAATCATTAAAAAATATATCAAAAGAAAGCAAACACCAACTGTATGAACAAAAATGACAGCATTATTATGAAAGTAGTTTTAGAATCGCAATGGTTACATTTTCAGCATCAATAATAAAATATTTTTATCTTTACAATTAACTCAATTGTCTCATGCAAGAAAGAATTCAGCTTTTAAAATCATTAAAAGTAAAAATAACCAAAAAAGCTAACAATTCAGATAGCACAATTAAAGACGACAATCACCAAAATATAACACGCTTCTAGCAGCCAAGATGAGAATATCCTTTTAAGTTATTTTTGATGTCGTGTCCCTACAAGATTTAGACGATAACGACTCTCCACTGCTTCCTTTTCTTTCTTTTTTTAATACCATGTTTCTTCCAGACACAGGTGAACATGACTCTCCAAAGCTAGTTTTTTTTTTTTAAATACTAAGTTCCTTCCAGACAGGTGAACACCACTCTCCACATCTTCCTTTTTTTCTTTTTTTTTTTTTCTAAATGTCATGTTCCTTTCAGACACAGGTGAACATGGCTTTCTACATCTTTCTTTTAATATTCTTAAATGCCATGTTCCTTTCACACAGAGATG
>CAHIKZ030000200.1:1315000-1350000 GCA_903632075.3 Acanthosepion pharaonis
TTAATACTAGAAAGTGCGATGACAGATACTGGACTTGAGATGTGTTAGGGGAAAGATTTTAAAAATTCCAACTGGAAGTAACGCTAACATTTCAGTCACTGAATGCCTAACGTTTCCTTTATTACCATTAACATATGATTAAATAAGACGTAAGAAGAAAGTTTTTTTTATAAATGTGACAAGTTTCGCTATTATTGTCAGCTTCATCAGACATTCTGAAAGAGAACCCTATCGAAGGGCATTACAAACGCTCAAAAACCTAGGCTTGATGATGAAAATATATATATATATATATATATATATATCCCCTGCTTATCTACTAAATATAACGTGTATAATAATAATAATAATATGTGCTCGCACGTGAGAGAGAGAGAGAGTATGTGTGTGGCCATTGAGGCCAACACACAGCTACGACAGATTAAACGCATGACGACTGCATTTAAGCATGAAACAGACTGTCGCCGCATGCGTTGAAGCATGAAACTGACTGTCGCCGCATGCGTTTAAGCATGAAACTGACTGTCGCCGCATGCGTTTAAGCATGAAACAGACTGTCGCTGCATGCGTTTAAGCATGAAACAGACTGTCGCCGCATGCGTTTATGTATGAAACAGACTGGCACCGCATGCCTTTAAGCATGAAACAATCTCTCGCCACATGCGTTTAAGCATGAAACAGACTGTCGCCCATGCCTTTAAGTATGAAACAGACTGTCACCGCATGCCTTTAAGCATGAAAGGCTGTCGCCGAATGCGTTTAAGCATGGAGCAGACTGTCGCCGCATTTGATTAAGCATGAAACAGACTGAAGCCGCTGGCTTTTGACCTCAATGTCCATTTTTATATTAACATACGCTCTGTTCCTGATATCAAGCACATGAACTCATAAATATAGCATACCTTAAAACTATATATATGTGTGTGTGTGTGTGTGTGTGTGTACATCTCAAGGAAGAGCATTGAACGAGAATCCTAGAGCATACTCATATAAAATCTGCAAATTTTAGACAGACATGTTTTGTGGATGAACCAACGTCTTCACAAAACTGATTTGTTTTTGCTCATCAACTTATTTTCGATTTTAAGAGAAAATTCTTTTTTGCGAGTAAATAAAGTAATAATTTTTCCAGATACAATTCTATTCAATCGATACTATTCTACCCATAGCTGGAGGGGGTGGGGGAGAATGTATGGATTAATAACCTTCCCAAGGTTATTTAAGTGTAAGTGAATATAACAAGCCCGACTGGAATTCGAACTCCGCTTTACGATTTCCCATTACGAGTCGCTATCCATTACACCACCCGCACATCCACGTCTTCGAAAGAGCAAAATCTGTATAAACGCAAAGAGGATGCGAATCACGTTCGTCTTGATTTCAGCCTCCCTACAATTAGAGAAGGCGATGTGTTTACGCAATCTATTTATCTATATTCCTGACCATCTATCATGTCTGGTGCTGTTGCTATGTATTTAGAAAGTCTTCATAAAAAGCAAAGAATAATTAACATTCAGTAACTCTTGCGTCTTAATGGCTTTATTGCCTTGCATGGGGTAAATGATTAAGAAAGATCTGTTCATATCTATCTATCCATTCCTATCTAAATGTTCAATATCTACCTATCTATCTAAGTGTTCAATTTTTAGCTAAATGTTCAATATCTTTATATATATATATATATATATATATGAAGAAATATAGTCTTAAGATGTGCTATATTTATGGGATAAGGTGCTCAATATCAGAGATAGAGCGTGTGTAAATATAAAAGTGAACATAAAAGTCAACACTTAGAGGCGACAGGCTGTTTCATGCTAGATGCAATCCTCGTGGCCCGAGGATTGCACAACGCTAAAAACTCAGGTATATATATATCACTATGCTGTCTATCCCAGTCTGTTCATATCTAAGTCTGATGGTATTTCCGTCACATTATAAATCAGCTTAAAAAGAAAGAAACAAAACAAAAATTAATTCTCTATTTCTTATTTGTTTTCCATTGATTCTCTCTCTCAAGTTTATGAAGAGATGAACGCCCAACACGATCTTTTTGCCCGTGTCTTATGCAATATATATCTCCCCATCTCTCTCTCTTCCCAAATCTACTGAGAGATAAAGGTGGAGAACTATTATAGGGCTGAGGGTGATGGCAAATGTAAATAGAACAGAGAAATTCACAATAAACAGATGGTTTTATTAGAAAACTTTCAAATAAACATTGTGTACTGAGGCTCCCAAAATTTCATGGACAAGAATGGTCCGTTTCTCTCTCTCTCTCTCTTTTTCTTTCTTTCCTTTTTTTCGTCTTTCCTCCCCCACAGCCAACTTTCCTTGCCTTTTTTCTTTCTTTGTTCTCTCCTTTACTCATTCTTTTTTTTTTTTTACCTATTTGTCCATTACTTTGTTCTTTTCCTCCTCTTTCCTTCCTGCTTTTCTATCTTTCCTTTTTTCCTCCCCTATCTTTGCTTGCTTTTTTCTTTCTTTGTTCTCTCCTTTACTCATTCTTTTAACTCGTTCTTTTTTCTCATTTGTCCTTTTTTTTGCTTTTCTTCCTTCTTTCTAGAATTTACATCCCCTTTCATTTTTCTTTGCACTCTACTCTCTCTCTCTCTATCTATCTACTTTTAACCTGCTTTCTCGCTATCATTTGTTGATTTCTCCTTTTTTTTTTCTTTGTCACTCTTCCCTTGGTCTTTCTCATCTGCTTTGCATTTAGTTCTTTCTCTGCTAATTCCTTCTCTTCGTCTCTCTCTCTCCAATAATGTCTTATGTCTTTCTTTATCTTTTCATCCATTTTTTTAGATTTCATTCTATCGACTTCATACAATTTCCCAGATATTCCTTATTTATCCTTTCCATTATTCAAATGTCACTTTTTTCACCTTAGCTTTTAATTTTTCATTTTTTTTCTTCATTTCCCTCTTTATATTAAAAGTGGAGTGATTATCAGTGCAGAAAATGGAAACAGCGATCTATGTTCAAATTTTTGCCTTGGTTGTTGCATTCACTTTCGCACTAATACTCTTAAAGAAAGTCATGAAAACCATCTCCCTCACTCAATCCGTTATGGTTTATAAGTAGCAGGGTAAATTGGAGATTAATTTATTCAATGTTGTCTTTATTTCTTTCACCCCTTTCGATGCTTTCACCTTTCTTCTTCCTCTTTCCTATGCTTTCGTCTTTCCTTCTTTTTCCTACGCTTTCGCCTTTCCTTCTCTTTCTTATGCTTTCGCCTTCCCTCCTCCTTCCTTTATCCGTTTTTGTCATTTCCTCTCCTGATTTCACTTTTCTTTCTCTTTCCCGTTTTCCTTTCTTTCTTCTTTCTATGATTTCGCCTTTCCCTTCTTCTTCTTCCCCTTCCTCTGAATTCGCCTTTCCTTTTTTTTCTCCCCACTTCCTATGCTTACGTTTTTCCTTCTCCTTCCTTTCTCCTGTTTCTGCTTTCGCCTTTTCTTCTGTTTTCGCTTTTCTTTCTCCATCCGCTTCTATGCCTTTGCCTTTCCTTCTTTTTCCTAAGCTTTTTCCTTTCTTTTCTTCTTCTCCCACCCCTGCTTTCGCTTTCCTTCTCCTGCGTTCGCCTTTCTTTCTCCTCCCTTCTATGCACTTGCCTTTTTTTTTCTATTTCCTTTTGCCTCATTTTCATGTATTTCTTTCTATTCCATTTTCTTTGGGTGACAACCGGTCAAGCAGAGGAACAATTCTGAATTCAAGACTGGAGAAAACATCGGGGAAATCAATCCACTATCTTTCCCCAAGAATTTATTGCAGTTCACAAATCATAAAGGAAGCTGTAGAGAGTCATGAAAGACAAGGCACTTAAAAAGCAAAAGAATATTACGCTTTTTTTTATAAATAACAGACAAAGCACTTATTTTATATTCCAAATCATTATTAGCCACACCCCATCCTTTTCTCAATATACCCTCCCCCTCTCTTGAAATTTCCTCTTCATGCACCCCCCTGTCTGCTTGACCTTCTCTTTCGTTCTCTTAATCCTAACCCATTTTAGTCTGACTAGTTTTCAATGTTTCTCACTCAATTTTCAATATTACCCCCAACTTTCACAGTTTGCCCTCCTTTTCCACACCACCACCACCATGTGCTTTAGGAATAAACTTAGCCCTAATCAGAAAAAAGAAAAAAAAATGGCCCAAAAGTTTGGGAAATTAATTAAGAGATTTTTTTTTTTTTTGCTGACTTTTCCCCCTACCTGGGGCATTTACCAATGACACCCATCCTATTCTGCATTCTATAGCATGGAAAATTTGTTCCACTTCCCAGGAACATATGTTTTGCTACTAAGATGTATAAAGAAGTCCTTAACAGAACGTGTGTTTGATCTTAATCATATACTGCAGAAGAAGGGAGAAAATTGTAACACACACACACACACTACAAAGCATCCCCTAATTTCCCTCCTTCACGCGCATACACACATTATATATATATATATATATATATATATATAAAGAACATCCAATCAGCTCCCAATCTTATATATACAAATAAAGTTATTTAGATATCTGCGTGCCATACACATGTGTATATTACACACACACACACGGGGCGCCTGAAAAGAAGTCATCCCCCCCCACCTCCCATATATGATCTTTGGACATTTGGTCAAGAGGGCTGGGTCAAAACCTTTTCCACGTCCTATGTATCTGTGTATCTCGTTATTATTTTATTTTTATTTTTTTATACACGTTTCATTAAAAACAAAAGACAAGATTTATCTTTATTTCCCCCTTATTTTTGTTTTCCTTTGCTTCCACACAAAGAGAGAATGTATTTGTGTCTATTGAATATAGGTATTTTTTGAATGTTTATGACAAAGTACTTCGTTGGAGAAATGATATCGGCTCAGATTGAGAAATCGGAGAGCCGAATTTGAATTCAAGTCAAATTCATTACATTCACTTACGTGTTAACACCCTTGGGAAAGGTAAGAATCCTCTTCTTCTCTCTCCCCCAGCTATGGGTAAATAGCAAGACAGACTGGGTTCTATAACCTTGAATGGCTACTGGTCTACTGCAGAAAGAAATGCAGGAAAAAATCTGGCTCGTCAGTCCTGTATCGCCTAAGCGTGTATCAGACATGGCACATAACTGAACTGATGAGGTAGAAAGGTAAAAGTGTAGAAAAGATTGGAGAAAAAATGGCGTAGAAAGGAAAGAGAAAAGAAAAATACATAAAAACGATAGGAGAAAGAAAGAAAAAGCATAAAAAGTGTTGAAGAAAGGAAAAGGCATAGGAAGGATAGAAGAAAGGAAAGAAAAAGCATAGAAAGGGATAGAAGAAAGGAAAGAAAAAGCATAGAAAGGGATAGAAGAAAGGAAAGAAAAAGCATAGAAAGGGATAGAAGAAAGGAAAGAAAAAGCATAGAAAGGGATAGAAGAAAGGAAAGAAAAAGCATAGAAAGGGATAGAAGAAAGGAAAGAAAAAGCATAGAAAGGGATAGAAGAAAGGAAAGAAAAAGCATAGAAAGGATAGAAGAAAGGAAAGAAAAAGCATAGAAAGGATAGAAGAAAGGAAAGAAAAAGCACAGAAAGGACAGAAGAAAGAAAGGATAAAGCATAGAAGAAAGAAAGGAAAAAGCATAGAAAGGATAGAAGAAAGGAAATTGCACAGAAAGGACAGAAGAAAGAAAGGAAAAAGCACTCAAAGGACAGAAGAAAGAAAGGAAAAAGCACAGAAAGGACAGAAGAAAGAAAGGAAAAAGCACAGAAAGGACAGAAGAAAGAAAGGATAAAGGATAGAAGAAAGAAAGGAAAAAGCATGGAAAGGAAAGGAATTAGTCTATCCTGATACTTTAAAGTCATAGCTGATGGCAGGAGATGGAAACGAGAAAGATCAATAACAGTTACTGAACTTGAGAAATCTATTTCCCTGAAAATTTGTTTTAATTGAAAAATTTTATAAATTTCAATAGACAATAGTGTTGTCTGCTAGGGCAATGAATGCCAAATGTTTCCTTATAAGGAAACAGCTATTACCATTATTATACTAATGTTTTATTTTATTACTTTCTGTAATGTGGTTAGAGAATTTCTTTTAATTAGTTTCATTTGTTAAAAAATAAACAGTTAACAAATCTGTTACTGTTTGTTTCATGTTAGAAAGTTGTTTGTAGATTAGTGGATAGGAAGAATTTGATATGTTTTTGAAACCATATAAAGATGGCCTTTTGTACCATGTCATATCTATTTAGGTATAGATGATAATGTCTCTCCACAGTTTCCTTTTTCTTATCTATGTATAGTCATGACTTCTTGGGAAAGATAGTGATGTGTTTGTTAGTTGCCTTCTCCATAGTTTTGAATTCAGAGCACTCTTTTTCCATGTACATGATCATTGCATTCCACAAACAATTTTTCCTTATTATCTGTGAATCGCCTTGACTTCTTCGTAAAGAGTGGAATGGCTTCCAATTGTCTTCTTAGTCAGGTTACCACCCAAGGCTAGTGAGGATAGTTTACTCTGAATGCCCCCCCACAACCACCACCACACTGCATAGGCTAGGGAGGAGAAGGAATCTATTCATGCCTTTTTCAATGGAAATTTGTGTGAAAATGAATACAGCAGAACCGGCTGGAATTTGAACTCTGCTTGCCTGTTTTACATTTTGTAACAATAACTTCTACTCTACCATTACATTTTAGTGCTGGGCATGACGATAAACTACATCTGGCAGCAAGGTTTCTGATCTGGAGATTGTAGGTTTTGAGGAGCATGGAACCACCTCATAATTGTTCCCATATCCACCCTGAATTATTTCTTGTCTAGTAAGTTCTTGCACAAAATTTTCAAATTGAAAAAAAAAAATCTTATTCATGGTTTGGTTTGTTTTGTTTTACGACATATCAACCTCAATGGGTTAATTAATGCCGACAAAATTTTTATTGCTAGTAATATCTCTTTTTTCCAAAATGTATTGATGGTAATTTTTTGCTGCAAGCCCCTTTGATTATTATATGTGGGGTGCAGTTGAGAAAGAGACCAACAAAACTCTGTGTAACGCCAAAGATGAAACTAAAGGCAAGGATTATGACAGCATTCACCATCTTAAACAAAGAAACTATTCAGAAAAGTTGCAGTGGGTTCCAAAGTCATCTGGTTGAAGTCAAAAGTGATTTTATTGAATAAATTTACTGTTTAGTATTTCAAGATATTACTGTTTCATTTTGGTAAATGTATTTGTTAAAATGAGATGTCAGTGTTGTTTTAATTTTTGCATCATTTAGAAAACAATTTATCCATCGCACAATGTACATCTGTTAAAACGAGATGTCAGTGTCATTTTCATTATTGCATAATCAAGACGACAATTTATCCATCGCACAATGTATATCTGTTAAAATTATTTTCATTTTTGCATCATTTAGACAACAATTTATCCATCCCACCATGTATATCTGTTAAAATGAGATGTCAGTGTTATTTTCACTTTTGCATAATTTAGACGACAATTTACCCATCGCACCCTGTATATAAAAGACATTTATTCACATACTCAGTTATCTATTACTTTATAAATACCTATGAATGTGTGTGTGTGTAAAATATTAATTCTATATGCATTTATGCATATTTGCTTTAGGGTCACTATCTACATGCACAAAATATATTTTCTTAAAAAAAAAAATAATAATTCAAACAAGCCAAAGGAAAATAACACACCCTCCATCACATACAAATATTTTGTCTAACACGTTTATTATCAAACAGCTAAAGGCCAGTTTGTAGCACATAACACAATTTATTCTCAATCCATAAGAGAATTTTCACAAATTTCCATATAACCACATTTTCTCCTCGATATTTTTTTTCTGGTCATAGACATCTCTTTATGGGAATAAAGGCATTTACCATTCATCCATATTTATAAGACACTGTCAGTAAACAGTGACTCTTGACCTCTTCTTTGCTAGAGAGCTTCAATTCGATCAAGGGAGGTAATTACTGTATAATTGTAGGAAATTTGTTGGAATTTCTCTGCTAGCATCAGGAACACAGGAAAAGGTGTTTATTGGTGTATCCCCTGCCCCTGGATTTTTTAAGCTCCCAGTATATGGAATACGGTTTATTTTATTTTTATATAGAACATTTTGTTTATTGTGTTCTTATTTATACAGAATATACATTTTTATTTTGCTTTTTTTATTTCTTATATGGAATATTTTTTTTCTTTTTTTTTTGTCCTTATTTTATTGGCACTATTTAAATTGACAGGTCTGTTCATAAAAAGTAGGGAAAAATTTCAGTGGGGATGGTGGGAGGAATAATATTTTTAGATTTGCATTCGTTAAAAATTTTCCACTACCCACAACATTTTTCAGAATAAAACAATGATTCTTTTTATCATTTTACAAGGCAGATCCTGTTCAGAGTATGAATACAATGTCAAATCGATAATTGACTTCTAAAAGTGTTTATCCGCACTTTGTTTTAGTTCACAAATATCAAGTGTGAAACTGAGCCAATATCACTGATAACTGTGTAGTATTAACGTTGTCTCCCCAATCAAATTCATAGTCGGTTCAAATTAAATATTTTTAAATAAAAAGAAAGCATGGATAACATTTTAAGAAAACCAGGTCAATTGGATACTGTAATTATATTATGGCGATTTTCTTAGCAGAGCATAGATATGGCACAAGGCCAAAAATATGGAGCACCCAGTGATGATCAAACACACTATTCAGTTGTAATTGATCTAGTGAGATAAGCTTGCTAACAATGACAGCATAATGAAGTCCCCTAAATGATTTTCCAAGTGTAGCTTAGATGTGGCATAACGCCAAAAACATGGGGCAGCCAGTGAGGATCGAACTCACTACTCACTTGTAATTGATCTAGTGAGATAAGCTTGCTTACAATTACACCACATTGAAGAACCCTGAGTGATTTTCTAAGTGTAGCTTAGATGTGGCACAAGATCGAAAGTATGGAGCACCCAGTGAGGATCAAACTCACTATTCAGTCATGATTGATCAAGACAGACAAGCTTGTTAATCGTTACACCACATGGAAGTGTCCTAAATAGTGATTTACTAAGCATAGCTTAGATGTGGTACAAGGCCGGGAAAATGGAGCACTAAGTGAGGATCAAATTCACTACTCAGTCATATCTAGCAAGATAAGCTTATGAACCATTACACAATGTCAATTATATTATAAACAAGACTATACTTTTAAAATGATTTTAAAAATTGGGGTGGAGACTGATAAATACCGTGGCTTAAAGAAAGTTTAATGAATGCTAAAAATATTCTTGTATATATTTTTACTATACTGGGGCAAGCCTTTCCAAGTTGGATTCTTTTTTTTTTTTTCTTTTTTGCCATTTTAGATCTTGGCTGGATGATCTACCCTCACCACTGTGCGAGTTTGGTTTGCTTGTCAAATTGTACTCGTCCAGTTGTATATAAGGTAATCATCTTATTACTGCAAGTTACTGGCTACCTGAAGATTCAGGTAGTTAGGCAGCTGGAGCTGGCCATGTGCTCAGCTCTTAGATGTTGTCGATTTCTCTGCCTTTAGGCAGAGAGGAACCCGGATGAGGCTATGCCAAAGGTCAGAGTCTCATCTGGGGAGGTAGACAGCCCCAACCCCCTTTATTCATGGTCTACGGGGAATTTTTGCCGAGCATACAGGCTCGTATTGCCTCACATTAAATTCGGCCTTGTGCCACATCCTACTTCATGGGGAGGTTGGTAAATATTACTGGCTACCTGAAGATTCAGGTAGTTAGGCAGCTGGAGGTGGCTGTGTGCTCAGCTCTTAGCTGTTGTTGAACTCTCTGCTTTCGGGCAGAGAGGAACCTGGACGAGGCTTTGCCAAAGGGCAGAGTCACGTCTGAGGAGGGAGGCAGACCCAATTCCGTTTATACGGGCTCAGATTTGCCCTACATTAAACTCGGCCTTGTGCCACATTTTACCTCGTGGGGAGGTCAGTAAATATTAATGGCTACCTAAAGATTGTGTGTAAACATATGAAACTTAAAGTAGTGGCCAGTCATTGCCTACCTGATTATTGAATTAATATTCAAATGCTCTGTCATTTTTATGGCATGGAGCACTTTTATGCCAGAAGGCTACTATTAGGCAGACTCTTTAGAGCTGCTTATCCAATCTTTGGAATTATACATACACACACACACACACATATATATATAAGTAACTATACTCGTTTCAAAAAACCTTCAAATTTTTGAATTGCCAATAATCAAATCAATCACGAAGGAAAAAAAAAGGTTTTAAAAAAAGAAAGAGCTAGAAACATGAAAGTCTGTCAAAAAAAAAAAAAAAAAAAAAAAAAAAAATCGCACAGATACAGGTTTAAAGCCCAAAGAAAAAACACTGACATGATTAAACAACTAACTAAAAGAGCTCAATACAACTGTAGAGCAAAAAGAAAGTCTAATGAACGAGTATATCTATATATATATATATATATATATATATATATATATATATATATATATATATATATATATATATATAATGATTATTAATCACATGACCCATTGGGGTTGTAGGGCACCATATATACAGTAGAAAAGGTGTTTCTTGGGCAAGATAGCCTGATGGAGCCAACCCTCTCCAGGCCTGTTTGAATTCAGTGTTTTTCTTTTTCCTAGACCAGTTGCCCCTCAAGGCTATAGAACCCAGTCAGTCCTTATTATTTATTTAAAAATTATAACATAAATCACTACAAAAAATAGCCATTTTGTTTCAACACCTCTGGTGTCTTATCAAGTGATGATGTTGAATGTAATTCATGGTGGGAATGTTCTTAATTGATAATCCGAAATTGATTCTATCCATAGTATAAGAATAGAATAGACAGGGCTCAACAGTAATAGGAGCTAATATCCAAGTATACTTTATATATATATATATATATATATATATATATATATATATAACCTATTTTTATGATCTGACAAGTTAACTTAAATAAAGGCCTTTTATTTATATGGAATGCCCACTCAGCGTTATTACATTCACTTGCATCTAAATACATTTCGGAAAGGTAAGAATCGATATCCTCCCCCCTGATATGGGTTAAATAGTAGGACAATGATTTTCAACTGGTGTAGCTCAAAAAGTTTTAAAGGTCATCAGCTGAATTATTTTCAAAAGAAGTTCAAAACACAAGTATAAATATCAAAGTTTAAAACCCCTTTAAACTGTGTATAAATCATTGTTGTAATAAATAAATGTCTACATAATATATAAAATAATACAAAAGGCAAACTTTTCTGCAATAAACCATATAAACAACAAAAATCATATCTAGAATCCTTGGAAGAAGATTTAAGGGTATGCCTGTCCAAAATTCGACCTTGCAAAGAAGATTGTTCTAATAAAATAAGCAAATCCCATCTCACTGAGATCTCCCTACAGGGAAAAGACCACCGGTTGTTGTCTTTGATGATACAAGGACAAATACTGGACTTGAGCCTAAATATTTTGAAATAATTATAAATTGTTTTGTTTCTGTTAACATATAAATCAGAGTCCTGGAAAGAACATGGGGTTGCCATCTTCAAAGATACAAGGACCGACACTGAACTTGAGCCTAAATTGTTTAAAATAAAAATAATTATAAATTTTGTTTTGTTTCTGTTAATATATAAATTAGAGTCCTGGAAAGACCACAGGGTTGCCATTTTTGAAGATAGAAGGAGCGACACTGGACTTGAGCCTAAATTGTTTGAAATAATTATAAATTGTTTTGTTTCTGCTAACATATAAATTAGAGTCCTGTTTAAACCATGGGGTTGCCGTCTTCGAAGATAGAAGGAGCGACACTGGACTTGAGCCCAGATCATTTGAAATAATTATAAATTGTTTTGTTTCAGAAGATACAAGAACCAACTCAAAACAACACTGAAAACCAATGGACTTGAGCCTAAATTGTTTGAAATTAGAAGCACAAGACCGTAACAACTGATGGTTTTCCACTACCATCTGAACCAAAAACTTTGACGCTACCAAGAAGAGAAAATGAAGAAGTAAAATGACTAGAGAGAAAGACTCAACAAAATTAACCTTGTACTTCACCAACATAGTAAGAAAAGAAGAATTGAATTTTTTGGATACAAGATAAAAACAATGATAATTATTCTGGTGTCATCTTTTTAAATTACTATCTTTTTAATACAAATTATAAGTTATTTTGTCTCTGTTAATAAGTAAATCATAAAACTACTCTTAATTTTTTCTATTTTTTTTTTTACTTGATTGAGTGTGCTGCAGAAGTTTAAGTATAAGTTCATGTGTACTGTGTGATAAAAATTGTTGAAAAACACTGTGCAGTGTGCATCAAAAATACCTTCCACATATTGGTAAAATATTAGTGACAATAGTGTCTTCATCTAGATAATGTCTTTCCATTATGTGGGATGTATTTTTGCCACACCCTTTAGTAGGAATTGTATCTGGAAAAAATGATTGGTATTTTCAAAATTTTAATGATCACTCACAAAAATAGAAGAATTCTTACAATCCAAAAATATGTATTGGCATTAAATAACCCAAAAATGGGTGATAAGCCATAAAAACAATACTTTTTTAAGCATGACAGAGACAAACTGGGTTATCCATACATAAGCAAAATAAAGATATGGAAAAACAACAACTGAAGGTATAATAAATAATGTTTAATAAGAAAAATGATTCTTATTTCTAAATTCACACATTTTTTGGGTGTAGCCCTGGGATTAGAAATTATTAATTAAGCTTAAAAAGTTGTGACAAGCTTTGGAAATATTAATTAAGGAGATTAATTGGCACAGTAATTAGACACATTAATTTTATGCAGTGACTTTAATGTTTTTTATTGATCCAGGTTTTTTGCTTTGTCTTTATTAAAACAAGCAAAGTGTTCGATAGATTTACGGCTTTCAATATTTTTTGTGAAAGGAACACTGGGAGAGGATGCAAAAATATCAATTGTAAGCAGTCCTTCTTATTTCATACAACCAATCATGGATACCAAACTGACTAATAGCTAATTTAAACATAAGAGGAACGGCACTAGTTGTGTTAAAATGGTTCGATTTAAAAAAAAAAAAAAAAAAAAATAATAATCAGGAAGAATATATTTTGACTATTTCGCTTAAAGTTCGTATTTTCTTGATATATTGATGACAACTTTGAAAATTCCCCCCAAAATTCAGTAAAATTATTCCCTTCCCAAAATTATGGTATATATATATATATATATATATATATATATATATATATATTTGGGGAAGGGAAAAATTTTACTGATATATATATATATATATATATATATATATAAAAAGATGTCACTTTAAATCCATAATTCCCAAACATTTTTTTTTTTTTATTTGGGTAACATTTTCACCAACTCTCATGTGATAAAAAGTAAATTAAAAAATAAAATAAAAAAAAACCAGAGAGGATTAAAGGGGGATAACCACAGATTCAGAAAATTATCATTGATAACTCTCTCCTATAATTTGCAGACCTTAGTTACTATATTCTTTATATTTGATATAATGCAAAAATATTCGCTAAAATATGAGAGATGAAATATACATATTTATACTTGATCATTAATTAGTAATTAAATTCTAATATATTAATTTGTAAAAATACTGTATAGTCTATTAGTTATTAGAAAAAGTAATAGTACTTAACACATTTAGTTTACTTTAGACGACCCTTTTAGAAAAACTTTGTGTATGAATTAAGTGGATGAATAAAAATGACACATTCTTTTGACATTGAAAACCCAAATGACACGGTGAATAACAGATGTCTATATTTGTGAGAAGTCACCCTCACCCCACCTAAACGTAACCTGACTTTGTAAGTAACATTTGTCTAGGGAAATTAAAACCCAACCATCCTTAATCAAAATAGATTGAATTTTCCTTAACCATAACAACTCAAAATACTAAGACTGTCTGCACTTATAAATTAAGTAAATTTCTTAGAAAGTCATTCCTAGCATCGCTTGACAATGAAACGAAACTCTGGATTTTAAGTTTAATTTTTATAATTAAATTTTCAACTTTAGTTTCAGTTTTGAAACGGAAATTTCTGTGTCGCGATAGATTCATATTTTTAAAAAGAAAGTAATATATGTGTGTGTGTGTGTACAAACACTGTTTTATACCATTAGTTCATGCAATACAAAACCCAAGGGCCTCTCAAGGTAAAGGCTTAATGGGGGAGATTGTAAGAGAGGGAAAAAAAGGGTAAATAAGAGAGTATTATATCGAGGAGAAGGGTAGATATCGGTTGATCCTGAACATAAAGAGATCAAAATTGTAATTGTTAGAAAATCATTTTTTTAATCAAATTAATTCACCCCAAGAAAGGTGATAATGCCACTAAGACGTAAGGGGCCACTGAGACAAAAAGAGAATGACAAAACTTTAGAAGGAACAAGAAATCCAGTCCTAAGCAGGAATAAAAAGGATAAACTTCTACTCCTGTTCAAAGGGCTAATTTGGGGAGGGGGTGAATCTATCTCTGAAGTTTGTTTCCAAAAGAAGTTATAGGAGAAGAAGCTGGGTGAGTGAAAAATTATTTTTTAATGAAAGGAAGGCGAAGTGTTTGTCACCATGAATATGGCATGGCAGATCCTAGCTGTGATGGTCTGAGCTGGTGGAACTAAGATTTTTTTTTTTTTGTTGTTTATTTTATACTAGTTTAAGACCTTCTCTATCAGGTACCATTTAAGTTAGCTCCTTCATTACAATAGGTAAGGAGGGGTAGATGCAACAATAAGCTACAGAAGAACTCAAAACTGATCGCTGCATTTAAACATTTAATAACTAAGCTTAGCTTTCAAAAGTTCAACAATAATTCTTCTGCCGCCACTTAATTTAAAGACAATTTGATGTACGTAGGTCCTTACTTTCCATACAAACAATTATTTTTATTTCATGGATGACTTTCGCTGGATTTCACAATTAATTTCGATTATTTCCAGATTGTTTTCCAAGTTATAAAAATTGTTATTGTACAAAAAACATTTGCCGTAAAAAATTACGTAAAAAAAAAAAAAAAATTCGATGAAAACAATTGTAGTAATGAAAACTTGGGAATCCAAAATTTCAGGATTGCGGGTCTGGATCCAGCCCGGAATGTTTTTTCATTTGCTCACGGAGTCAGCCTGATTACAAAATGGTATGATATGTTGGCTTACAGCCTTGAGGAATAAAGTTGAAAAAGTGTGACACACTGACATTAGCATTTATTATATAGATTTTTTTTTTATAACAATCATTGATTTGAATAAATATGAAGTGAAAGAAAGAAGAAGATACTACAATTTTTTTTTTTTCAAATCGTTTGCAGCCATCAGAATATAGCGAACAGATGGAAAAAGATTCAACTGTACAAGCATTTTTTTCTTGTCTGTATTTTAATGGCTCGTTGACAGTGGTATGTGGCGGGGGGGGGCGGACACAAAGTTTGTTTGTCTCCCCCTGAATCTACCCAGTTCCCTTTTTTTTTGGTTCAATCAAAGCCGGATATATATAATGGCGGGAGGGGTAGCTTTTCAAGATACTAGCAAGATTTATGTCACATAACCGTCATCAAGCTAACACTGACTCACCAGGATACAACAAGATGAAAGCAGTTTTTTTTTTTTTTTTCACTTGCTGTTGATTTTAAAAAGCAAGGACAATTCTTCACAAATACAAATAGAATAATGGAAATTTTCTTCATAGAAATGATTTTCACAAAAAGTCAAGTCGGTTCCAGGTAATCACTACCCAAGCAAAATGGAACATACTAGAAATACCCATAAAATTTTCAGTTTTCCAATTCTTCATAATTAAGGAACGATTCATTCGTTTTCTACAGTTTAACTCTTTTCTGTTAATTTAAAGCCAGAATATTATTTTTAGTTTGTAAGATTTTTTTTTTTTCAGATAATACAATTAATTACAATTTTCAGGTAATACAATTCTTACTAATTAACCCTTAGATGGAGGAGAAGAAGTGGATTTATACCTTTTCCAGTGGTATTTGCAAGTAAGTGAATATAATGAACTCAATGAGAATTTGAACTTCTAATTAACAATTCTGAGCCAGTATCCATTTCACCACACGTGCATCCAAGATGGTATTCTCCAGTAATCACTTATCCAGGTACTGACCAGGTTCGACATTGCTTAACTTCGGTGATTGTACAGGAACCAGAGTTTCAATGTGATGTATTAAGTTAATGACTGAAGAAGCTACGTCTGAGTTCCATGACACTAAATCGTTAAATATTTGAGCTTTACAGCTATAACCAAATATTGCAATAACAATCATAAATATTGGGCAATTGTATAGCAGAATAGTGAGTTCAGTCCTCACTGAATGCTCCATACTTTCGGCCTTGTGCCACATCTAAGCTAAGCTTAGACAATCAGCATAAATATTGAACAATTGGCAACGTGAAAAAATGATGTGTAATGCTTTTCGTATACGAATGAAATCCTCAGAGTAGACGAAATATGTTATACAGAATTTTCCAGCTTTGTCATTCAATTGTCTTACCCTCTCTCTCTCATATATATATATATATATATATATATATATATATATATATATATATATATTTCAAACATGGTCAGCACATTGCGGCCGTGTACATAGTTAATGTTATTTGAGTGTTGGCTTTTCTTTTTTTTATTATTACCGCTCTGATATGAAGAACTTTTGGGCAGTACTTACACACTTTGTGTCCAGAATTTAATAAAAAGCTCAATCGCAGTAATTTGTCAGTCATCTTTAACGAAACATATATATATATATATATATATATATATATATATTAGTCAATAGTTTTCTAGTTGTCATAGCAAGGCAACACAACTGAAATTAAAACACATTATTATTTACTAAAGTGGAAGAACAAACATTTTGCTCAGTAATCAGTGTGTATTAAAAAGTATAATGATCACTTTTCCAATGCACGGCGTCTCAAGTCAGATGAAAACGACTTTTAGGTTACTCAATAAAAATTAATGTTTTAATAATAACTTCCATTCGTATAAAGGATGACAGTAAAAAAAAGTAATTAATGAATGACCTTTTTCTTTTTAATTTGTGTTATTTAATTTGAGCGTATTTCAAAAACTTAGATTAAGCTGACAAACACCACTGTTCAGTGGGTGTCAGACATCGAGTTGGTCATGGAGAATCAAAAACCATTTGACAGTTATCTAGATGTTCGTATGTGAGCGGGTGCCAACAATATGCAACTGTTTATTTATTTTTTTAATTCTAGCCTTTTCAGATTTGATGGAACCAATACCAAGTCACTGGATGTGACGTCATTGAAACGCTAAAACTGATTTTGTTTATGTGTCTGTGTGTGTATTTTCAAATATACACAGCTGTTTTTTTTTTGTTTTTTTTAATTCTGGTGTTATACATAAAAATGAAAATGGCTAAAGAAGTGTACCAAAGTGTTTGAGAAAAGGGACGATATAGACAGTTTTTCTTTCGCTCACTCCCACCAAACTAAAAACTGGAAAGACTAAAGAAAATGAATAAAATTTTCCTTGCCCGTCATATTTAACGAAGGATGTCTAAAAAAAGTTTGCATATATATATATATATATATATATATATATATATATATATATATAAAAATATATATATATATATATATATATATAGTTTTAAGGCGTGCTATATGTATGGGATAAAATGCTCAATATCAGAGAAAGGGCGTATGTTTATATATAGAGAGTGTGTGTGTGTGTCATTGACATTTGAAAAGCCGTTCGTGAAAGCATCTTTCAAAAAAAAAAAAAAAAAACACCCGACTATGTATTTCGTCTGTTTAGCTTCATCAGATCGAAGATGAAAAAATGAGTTGCGTTTGTGTGCATTTGTGTGTGTTTAAGATAATGAAAAATTTCACAAGTTGGCATTGCTTGTGACTAAAAAAAGAGAAAAAAAAAATGAGGGATTAAATAAAAAAAATTCTCTTCGATCTGATGAACTCTCACAGGCGAAATGCATAGTCAGAATTTTTTTTTTCGAAACATACTTTCATGAACGTTTTTTCTAAATGTTATTAATTTGTAACTCTGTCGCAATTATATACCTAAATTTATAATATATATATATATATATATATATATATATATATATATATATATATATATATATATATACAAGAAAAGATAAAACATACTCGTGTACACGGATAATTTTGTTGATGAAAAAAGTATGTGCGTGCGCATCTGTAGTAGTAATAATATGTGAGTAAGGACAAAGTTTTAGGGAAATTGAAAACAAAAGGACACTTATATTTAACATCAGAAAGAGACAGTTGAACTTTCTCCTCAGGTATATAATGAAAAAAGAGAGCATGGCGAATTTGACACTCACAGGGCATATTGAAGGCACAAAAAGCAGAGGAAAGAAGCGAATAGCCCAACGAGCTTGTGTAATTGGTTGGCAGAACGGGATTAGGAGATATAGCAAAAATACAAACCTTACTAAGAGCAAAAAAGTACAGGAAATTGTGGAGAGCCATGTTCGCCAACATACTGTAGGGATATGGCATAAGGAAGAAAAAGTACGATTTTGTATAATTAGTTGGCAGAACAGGGATGAAGAGAAATACAAAAAAATACAAATCTTACTAAGAGCTACAAAAGATAGGAAATTGTGGAGAGCCATGTTCGCCAACATCCTTTAGGGATACGACACATTGAAGAAAAAGAAGTACGAGTTTGTGTAATTGGTTGTCAGAACAGGGATGAGGAGAGATAGCAAAAATCCAAACCTCACTAAGAGCTACAAAAAACTAGAAGTTGTGGAGAGCCATCATCAGTCACGTCCTACGGGACACAGCATATAGAAGGAGGCGGTCTAAAATAATTAAGCTAAAGTTGAACAAAGGAATGTTCAACTTAATCACTTTACAGTCTGTTTCAATGGAGACTCGAGGTGCAATTTGACAATGGCCGAAGAAGAACTCTTTTTTGAAAAATGAGGAGAAGCCATCTAGTGACAGAAAAGAGAACTAGGAAACAGAACTCTAAAAACTGCACATTATTAAAATGTTCTCTCCACTTGAGCTGATAGCTTGACATTTTCCCTTTTTCCCAGGGCAGAATGGGTAGTGGTCGTAGAAACAATGTTGGGATGTCCCGTGTTGTCCCCAGACAAAACATAGAGACATGACTATATTCCTAAATTACTATTTCCAACTTTTCTATTCACAAAAAAAAAAAAAAAAAAAAAATAATAGAAATTTAAAAAATCGTTTCATAAAAAAAGGTGACTTTTTTTAATGCAGATATCGTCAAAACCTTATAAAACAAACAAACAAACCAGCTGTTACAAACTAGAAACTTCCCTAGTGTATTAAATACAATTTTTTGGAAAGTTTTCAAAAGGTTATTGGTTAATTTACTAAGCTTTTCCCCATAACCTAACGTCATGATAATTTTGCTTCATGCGTTCTTGCGTGGTAATATGAGCTACTTAGCGGCGGCTGAAGTCTCCCCTCAAAGTAACACAAGAGATATTAGACTTTTCACCCTGTAAAGGCACAAGAGTCACCCGAGGTAGAAGGTTACAGAGTAAGAGGCACAGTTTATGGGAGGATGTGGGAAAGATAACGGTTAACTCTAGACATGTGCAAATTTAAAAAAAAAATTTTATTCCCATCGAAAAGTACTTTAAATCTCGGATATATATATATATATATATATATATATATATATAACGTCGCTGTTTGGTTAATATATATGAATAAAAAAAATTCAAATAATTGGAGCCTGTCAATATACAAAAATCGAGTTACATTCTGTGAGCCTGTTTTGTACAAAAAAATGAGTTTTCAGTGACAGCATTTGCATTTTTCTACAACTCGGAAACGGCGCTCCACATTAATATCCTGTGATGACCATGCTGGATTTTGAAGGGATTAATATATTATATATATATATATATATATATATATATATATATATATATATATATATAAAAAAAGAACAGTAAGATATATAATCCGGTGTTCTTATATATTTTTATTTTACAAAATAGTGCTCAATGTAAATTTGCAAAGCATTAATATTATAAATTAATTGATTTAAAATATGCTTTTTTTCCGCTACACAGTTCTAACCATGTTTCAAAAATTGAAGCTGAAAGCTCAGAATTTTAAAATTAAATTCTGAGCTTTTAGCTTCCATTTTGAAACATGGTTAGAGCTGTGTAAAGAAAAAAACCATATTTTAAATCAATTAATTTATAATATATATATATATATATATATATATATATATATATATATATATATATACACACACACATGGGGGGGATTAAACAATATACTCCCGGTAACACAAATGAACTAGGCAAAGACTCCTTAAAGCGCTCCAAATGAGACAGGGAAGTTCCTTTAGAGTCAGTCAAAAATTACAACAGGTGTTACAGTGATCGATTAAAAAAAAATTCTAAATTTTAAAAGGGGGCTCAGTTTGCTACGTAAATTTATTGTAAATTGGTCCCTCTAGCCCCAAAACGAAACACTCATATCTCAAGATAAACGATTCTTTTACTTATAAAATTTCAAACGATTTCAAATTATATTAAAAAAAAAAAAAAAGTTAATACAGATTGAGGATCGTTTATCCGAAAGTTTTTCAGGTGCTGGCATGACTTGTTAGAAATGGAAAATTTCAGAAAGCAACATGGCTACTCATTGCAGGATTATTGCGTTGCAGCTTTACAAATAAAATGCTGACTTTTTTTTCTTCTGGCTTTCATTACATTTAACTGTAATCGGAATCCATGTTTTGTTTTTATACAAATACCTGTATGTAACATTTTAATCAAAACACGATATTGTTAGTAGAGATTGATTCTCCTTCTCACATTCACAGTTATATCATCGATAATGTAATCTCTCCTTAAATTTTCTCAAACCTCATGTAGAAGTGGTCTTTGATGTTGCATTTATATATTTTTCTAAGTATTTATCATGTTTTTGTACACGTACAGAAAGCACAAAACATTATTTTTACGTGAAATCTTTATTTCGCCATGACCAGCGTCATTACTTGTATACAACATGTATTAACTATTATGCATAACTACCTTCAGGGTGTATATATATATATATATATATATATATATATATATATATAATACCTGGCCACTCGTATTCGTGGATACACGTCTACTAGGCCGGCTAGCCAATCCCTATTGCATGTTCCCGCTCAGGCACATTTGTGTTTTTTCAATACCCAGAGAGCCAACCTGTGGTTTATATTGCAACTATGCTGAGCAGACCTTAGTTACAGTTTCCGGGAGAGAGCGTGTTATGTAGAATGATCAACAATCTGAACAAAGCCAGAATACTCAAAACCTCGGTCAACGATGAGTTGTGGCTTCGTGCTAGCACAGCTATCGTCGGCTCCAAATGTTTCGTCTACCCAATTTCACTAACAAGGCTTGGGTCAACCCGTGGTATGGTTCTTAGGCACTTTCCAAATATAAGCTCTGTTACGAAATGTAAAGGGATATCGTATTTATGTCCTATTTTATAGATGCTATATACAAATTAAATAGTCTGGAGAAGAAAGAGATCCATACCTTTCCCACGTAAGGGAATGTAATGGATTCGACTGGAATTCGAACTCGGCTCTCCGATTCCTCAATCCAAGCCGCTATTCATTACTTCACGTTGCCTTGTTCTTCTCTTGTTCTTCATTCAATGCAATGGGTTTTTTTGTATGTTTCCAGTGGATGAAGCAAAAGTTACATTGTCCAATTACTAACTCATGTTAAAAGTCATTGCAATCAGTCAGTTATACTTTCGATACATGACTGACGAGGCAGATTTTTTCCGCAGTAGGTTGCCATTTCTTTCTGTGGTAGACCAGTTGCCATCCAAGGCTATAGAGCCCAGTCTGTTCTACTATTTACCAATAGCTGAGGTTCGAAGAAAAGGATTCATACCTTTCCCATGTAAGGGAATGTAATGGATTCGACTGGAATTCGAACTCAGCTCTCCGATTCCTCAATCCAAGCCGCTATTCATTACTCTAGCGTGTCTACTTATTTCTATACAACTAACGAAAGTTGTGAACTGAAATACGTATGACAACACCTTCAGGATGACGTAGCGTGTGACAGTGTGTGAACCACGCCTAGGAATACAAAATGGCCATTTTCATCGATATATATTACAACAAATTCAATATAAAATATAAAAAATGATTCAACTTTATTATATTCATTGTATTTTTCTGGTATAAATGAATAATACTACAAATGTTTAAATAATATTTTCTTTGGTTGTTATTATATAATCATATGACACAAATATGGAAACAGGTCCCTGGCATCCTGGGTAGTCTTGTTACGTCAATAATGACTGGCTTTAAAATGAATATGATCATGTTTTCATGTTTTGTACAGATAGTCTCAAAATGACCCTGAAATGGGAAATATCTTCAAAAAAAAAAAATATAGCGGGGGGGGGTGTATCAGATAGTTTAAGAAGCACTGATCTGGAGGTCTTAATCAAGAATAATATGAAAAAGAGATTCTTGGAGAGATTCATTTCTGTAAAAAGACTGTGCATTATTACAGCGTACTACCAGCAACAAGGACCAATTTCTGACCTGATCTATTACTGAGCGTTAATAATGAATTTTACAAGGCTCAATACCTCCAACTGTTATATATGAGCTGCCTCATTAGTATCTGGCTTCCCGGTCCAGACAGAAATCTTTTAAATATAGACAGCTAGAGAGAATTCGGATGAACGTAAATTGAAGATTTTATTTTCAAAACAGAACATGCTAACAAAGTGTAGAAATGTGTTAAATGCCTTCTCCCTGACTCTGTAAAGGAAAACAAGCGAATGTTACAAGAGTCTGTCTTTATTTACAAATCTCGCACGTTATATTGCAAGTGACTATGCTTCACCCAACCGTCAGGAAAGCATCATCTTTTTCACATCGTCTACTCCCAAATTGTTCTTTGTACAAACTGTGCTTTACTGATTGGCCAATCGCAATGCATGCTAATTGGGGAAGAGGAAGGAAAAATAACGCAATATAACTATTGGGGGAGTAGGGAGAAGTGGATTCATGCCTTTGTCGGAGACACAGCTCAGAAAAAATGCTCATGTATAACGAGAAACTAATGTGTTGTAGAACTGTTTCATGATACTGCTCCGTATTAATAATAATAATAATAATGACCATAATTAATAAAGAAATTGTCAGAAATAAGTTTTTGTTTGTGCAAGCCAAACACTGAACCGGTCTTATTTTTTTTTTTTTAAACAAAAAAAACAAAAACTACGTTTCACGTTAGAAGGTAAAAAAAACACACACAAAACAAAGAGAATCGCAAATATCATGCAGTCTGTTCGTTACACTAAGGAAGTGTTAAAAAATGCCCGATACTCTAATCTATGTAATCTATGACCAAATGTAATAAAAAAAAATATTATCATCATTTTCCTGATTCAAGATAAAATGCAAAAAAACGAAAAACTTGCCTATACCGTTCATTGATTTTTAGAAGTATTTCTTTAATCTTGACTATTTTCAATTACTTTTTATCACAAAATCTCCAGACTGTTGCCGAGTTGGTTATGGCATCATCCATAAAAGACTGGCTTCCGTGAAGAGGGATAACAGATCAATTTTTGTCGGAAGCAACAGTTTTAATTTCGAATCCGTGTTGTCAAATTTAACAGTTAAAGAACGCATGACAAGAAGACAACACTAATAAGATGGAAGAAAACTAGTCATAAAATAATAATAGCGAAAATGCTTCTTCTAAAATGCGATAATATGGAGTAAAAGTTGTAATAAAATAATAACAGTGAAAAATACTTAATCCAGTAAACTACAATAATAATTTAGCGTATAACTTGAAGTAAAATAATTATAGTGAAAATGCTTCATCCACAAAGGAACAAGAAGATGGTTTAAAACTAATAATAAAATAATATTAGTGAAAACAGAAACGTCAAATTAATTATCTTCATGGTAAGAGACACCATAATTTAAAGTCATTATTGTATTAGTCAAAATGCTAATGATATTAATTATCCCTAAAATAATTATGTGAATTTTAATCACAATAAATACCAGATGAAGAAGATGAACCAATAATTTTAAAAATAGAAAAAAAAAATGGGAGCTATTTAAAACGTCCCCTCCAAACAGCTATAAAGCGCTGTAGTTGTCAACTTAGCAAGATTTGCATTCATAAACATTTCCTATATACTGTTAGTTTATGGCTGTTGTGTTTCCTGCTGAAAAAGACATCCAATGAATTTTTGTGTGCGTATCATTATATATATATATATATATATATATATATATATTGAGGAGGGCTTAAACACCCAATCCCTTCCGTCCGTTTACACCTCTTTTACTGTCAGTCATGTCAGTGTCTCCTCAGGCTAAAGTTTGACAAAATCATTATGTATTCGTCAAGCCCTGAACCCAAAGAAGTGCTGTGGGAGTTCTACATTTGCAATTCAAGCTGGTTTGCTCATGAGTAATTTATTGTTGTTCTTTCTTTCGTTTTTACTTTGACAGCAGTCCCCAGTCAAAATAGTTCACAGTACATATATTTGTCGTTGATTTTTCTGAATATAAGCCCAATTCTTTTTGTGGATTCATAGAAGTGTACAGAACTGGATTGAGAGGACTCGCGCCAGTTCCAGTGGCAAGATTAATGAAGATGCCTTACTAATGCCAAGACTAATGAGGATGACTGACAGTGGACAGAGTGCTGGATGGTTTCGATTTTGTAAGGATGTTCGCTTCCTAAGGGCATGGACACAAGTTTGATTAAAAACAGTTGGTGATCAAATTGTAGTTGCTTTTTGTGCCATTCAATAGAGTCGAAGTTATTTGCTGGTTTCCTACATATGTAATGGAAAAAAAGGGGTTGAGAGGAAACAATTTAGAGAGGAAAGTATGAAACGGGGAGTGGGCGGAAGCACGAAGGAGCGAAAGACAAAGAAATGGAACGGTAAGTAGGGAAGAGAGAAAATCATATAGAGGGTAAGGGAGATAGAGAAGGAAGGAAAAGGAGAGGGAAAATCAAAGAGAGAGAGAGAGAGAGAGAGAGATAGTTAGAGGAGAGAGCATAGAGATAGGTATGGGAAATTTGGGAGAGAGCAACCAGGAAGAGAGTGCGGGAAGAGGGGGGGATGATAGAAAATGACCGTCAAATAGGGGAGAGACAAGAAGGGAGAGTAAAAAGGATTCGGCAAAAGAGGGGAGCGAGAGAAGTGCGGGTGGAGAAGAACGGGGAAAGGTTGGGCGAAAGTAAACCAGGAAGAGTAGACGGCGAAACGAAAGGGAACGAAAAAAAAAAAAAAAGGTGAGAGAGGGACTGGAAAGTAAAGAGGGACGGAGAAGTGGGGTAAGAGAGAGTGAGAGGAGAAATGGAGTTGGAGGGTGGAGAGATATAAAGACAGTAAGTTCAGACAGAGAGAAAGGGGAGAGCCGGAGAGATATAAAGACGGTAAGTAGCAAGCGAGTGAGAGATAGATAGGGAGAGAGATACTCTATGAAGTGGTAATAGAAAGAGAGAGTGAAGAAGCAATCTAAGACATTTTTCAAAGCTCTGATTTACTTTTCATGGTTACAGTATTTTTTAAAACATTAACACCTAACGTTGATATATTTTCAAGTTAGGAAATAAAGACAAAAGGAAAGAAATAGACAAAAAGAAAGATAAATGCAAAAATAGAAAGAAAAATAAAAAAAAAACGTTAGAAATATACAAAAACAAAAAAAAAATACAAAAAAAAAAAAACGAAAGAAAAATTAAAAAAGACCGAACGAAAAATACAAAAAAAAAAATGAAAGAAAAAATTAAAAAAACGAGAGAAAAATACGAAAAAAAACAAAAGAAAAATACATAAAAATGAATGAAAAAAATCCCCCAAGAAACAAAAAATAATACGAAAAAAAAAAAACAAAGAAAAATACGAAAGAAAAGTGAAAGAAAAATACGAAAAAAAAAAAAAAAAAGAAAAAATCCGGAAAAACAAAAAAAAAAAAAAAAAAAAAACAACGAAAAAACGAAAAAAAAAAAAAAAACGAAAGAAATACGGAAAAAAGAAAGAAGAAATACAAAAAAAAAAAAATGAAAGTACAAAAAACGAAATACACAAAGAGTAAGAAAAAAATTTAAGTATTGGAATGTCAGAAAGAAATTTGAAATAAAATTAAAAAGAAACTGAATAAGAAGTTGTAAAT
The DNA here is from genome assembly GCA_903632075.3 of Acanthosepion pharaonis. NCBI lineage: Eukaryota > Metazoa > Mollusca > Cephalopoda > Sepiida > Sepiidae > Acanthosepion > Acanthosepion pharaonis. The sequence goes on from CAHIKZ030000200.1 coordinate 1,341,271, forward strand.
AAAAGTTTTGAATAATTACAGAGAACTTAAGTCAAATTGGAAAAACTTATCAAATAATAATACTATATATATATATATATATTATATATATATATATATAATGAGATAAACTTATTGAACAATAGGCTGTTCCCCATATGAGGTGATTTTGGATTTATTGTTTATTAATTATTTACTCTGTAATAATAAATACATTGAACTCTTTTGGTGGATCAGTTTTAATATTTTATATTACTAGGATCCACTTGGATTAAATACCAACGGATTTTTACCTTAATATATATATATATATATATATATATATATATATATATATATATATATATGTCAGAACTCTGTCTTTTCCCACTCTCTAAATAAGATAGCAATATCTCTTGATTTTTAACCTGAATTATATATATATATATATATATATATATATATATATCAAAATAGGTCAGAACTCTGCCTTTTCCAACTCTCTAAATAAGATAGCAATATCTCTTGATTTTAACCTGGAATATATATATATATATATATATATACATACATACATACACACACACAAGGTATGAAGGGTAAATTGTCGCCATTTTATATCTTTAATTTCGCACTTGCGCATTTGTTTTTAATTTTGTCGAGTGTATAGTATAGTAGGATCAGTTGGGCTCCATCTGTGAGAGAAAGAGCATCATGGCGCAATGCTTACCGCCAGAAATTTGGGAACGCCATGCTGTATAGCTTGGCATTCGTGCCGGAAGCTCCAATACGAACATTTTAGCGTGTTTGTCAATCTGGGGACAGTGCAGTGGATTCGGAAAGATCTGTATGATCGTAATGGTGATTACGAAGGTACGACAGTTCGGAAACCTAACTCTGATCGTTCTGATAAGTAAATAACTCCCGAATTTGTTGGTGAGGGCCTCAGACTCAACATGGAGGCCTACATCAAGTGCCTGGAGGAGGTATTGCTGCCCTAGGTCAAGAGGGTGGCTGCTGGAAGACACTATATCTATCAATTGAACTCTGCACCATGCCACACAAGAAGGAGAACCCAGTCATAGCTGTCAGGCAGTTTATGCGACTACATCACACCTTACATCTGTCCACCCAACTCCTCAGACGGGCGCAGTTGAGCGATAGACCAACAAAACTCCTTATAGCACCAAAGATGAACTGAAGACAAGGATTATGGAAGCATTCACGAACTTAAACAAGGAGACCGCCCGGAAAATGAGATAACTTATTGAACAATATATATATGATTAAATAAATTACAAACATTATGTTTGCTTATTTTTATCATAATCCTTTCATATTCACGAATATTTTTCCGTATATTATAATATTCGTGAATATGAAAGGATTATGATAAAAATAAGCAAGCCTAATGTTTGTAATTTATTCAATCAGACATGCATAAAAGAACACACACACACACACATATAACACAACCTTTTATGTGAAAGGGTCTCGTTCATTGAGTCAATTTATCAAGACAAATGTAGAAATTTTATTTAGTAAACTGTATTTATCGACAGAAGTAACTTAAATAAAAATAAAATAACGTTAAGTTTTCAAATTTTTAATTTGAGAACGCTCTGAAGTATTTTAAAAACTTTTATTGTCAGGGAAAGTTAAAACATGGAGGACGTATTTCTTTTATTGATATTGTCTTTACGGGTACATTTCTATCTCAATCTTTACTCACACACAAATTATATATATATATATATATATATAAGCGTAAAATATCCATAAACGAAGAAGGGAAGAAAACTGACTGACGGGAGGATATTGTAAATGCGATAAAATGAAAAGTTAGATAGCTATAACGGACACAACGAATTACCAAAAGAAAGGAACCACTTTCAAAAAAGTATTACAAAAGAAAACATGGATAATAAAGAAAAAAAAATGTTATTCTGAATACATAAAATCGAAGAAATAAAAGGGTAAAAAAATAGATGTCGAAACACAAAGAGCCTGGAACAGCTGCTTAATTTGCTAAAGATAAAAAGGGTGAGATTGGGAATTCCATTGTTGTGCGGGTAGTTAGAAGCAATTGGAACCGCAAGGAAACAAGAATCGAACCCTTTTTCTCTTTCTCGATCATTTTATACGATGTTCTGACTATTTGCAACCAATAACAACTCCACAAAAACCGCCATCAAAATGAACCAATATACTTTTTTGTGTATATAAATACAAACTCAAACGTTTAGGTAAGAGGCGTAGAAACGAAATGAATAAGTAATAATAATAATAATAACAATGGTGATGATGATAATGATGAAAAAAAACTGCTAGGGGAAAGGTATTGTCGACCGCGAGTGTCACTAACGTACATTTTTTATCAATCAAGCAATACGCAAAAAACAAAAAAAAAAAAAAAAAAAAAAAATGCGGAGAAAAGTAGTCCTGACGTAAAATTTTTACCTTTGGACAAATAGGTAATTTAACAAATGTAATTTCTGCAGATCAATGAGCTGAAGCAGGCTGCAAGGCCCGGGGCGGTGTAGGAGAGGTACGGAAGAATATTAAAACGATAAAACAGTAGAGAAAAAAAAATCTATGAATAAACACAAGAAAAATTGTGGAAGAGAGGTAAGAAAAACCGTTTACGTTTTCTCATGAAAGAAAGTTCCTGATTTTGCCAAACAGAGATCTTGAATGACACTAATAAAATAAAATTTTACAAAAAAAAGTAGGGTGTAACCAAATCTCAATCAGACATTTTTTTTGTTCATTTTTGGTTTGTGCACACAGTGTATGTAAGAGTATATATGTCGGGTGAATTGAAGTGGAAACAATGGGTCGAGTGGCCCATTGTCTGCCAAAGATTCCTATAGTCTTTTTAGGGTCTGTCGGCTGGTTTGTTCTCCTCTATAGAATTGCCTCAATGGAACTGTGGCGTTTAATCTTCTGCCATAATGCAGGCTACACTGGTTCTTTTCAGGGATTCCGGAAAATGTTTTGGGTAGAGCACAATGCAACGAACAAATCAAGCGGAGGTGTTAGGGTAACGAGGTGAGTGACGGGGTAGGGGTGGCGAAAAGGAGGGGGTAGAGTGAGGAAGGGCACAAAACGAAATAGAGCAAAAGAGTTTTTGTATGTACCCTTTATATATATATATATATATATATATATAATGGCATTCTTACAGTGTTTATGTATGGGCGTACAATCCTTGCAATAAATATATATTTTGTGTATTTGGGCAGCAAGCCTTCTTTTATACAAGTTTCGTCAAAGACGACTGACAAAGTACGATGATTAAGTTTTTTATTACTTTTTTCTTGCATACGTACAGGTATTTTCATTTTTAGACATCGAGTGTGTAAAAATTATTCAAATATTCTATGGATATGAGCGCTTTCGGCTAATCTATTAAGCATTATCAAAGACTTTTTTTATTTTTTTAATACCTTTCTCAAGTGAATGGATCATTTCTAACAAAATTAGTATAGAAGATAAGGAAATTGAACACAGACAAGGTTTTGCTATGGATAAGTTTGTCCGACACAAGATATCTAAAAATAAAAAAAAAATATTAATTTGAGAATTTGAGTCATGTTCTTAAATAGCCTTGTCAGATCTGGACTATCATGTGGATGTCATGCATGACACCCAATCCATTCAGAAATGTCTAAACTATCAGCTCTAAGAACTTGAGTCATGTTCTTTAATATGTTATGCACACAGAAATATCTATCAGTTATATACAAACTGTTTCTTAAATCAATTATTAAAATGGATTCCAGCCAATGAACCCCGTTGGTTTTGGAGAAGAAAATTCCTCATCAGATCTTAGAGACCGGCGCTATAGAATTACAAAGAACTTTAACAAATAACAAAAAATACAACAAAAAAACAAAAAACACATCACTTGAAGACTTCCAACAGTAGCAACAACTAAAATTGATAGAAAATTTATTTATTATTTATTGCGTAATAATAATAATAATATCGTAGATCAACCTTTGTCGAGGTTATCGAGTCATTGTAAACTCCATGATCTTGTCAATGGCGGTGTAGTATACATAAGTTTTGAGTTATGCTTCTCTTAGACTGGTTGCCAATCATGGCTAAAGGTTCCAATCTTTTCTATTATTTAACCCACAGGAAAAGATGGATTAATACTGTTCTCGAGGGTATTTGCGTGAAAGTGAATATAACAAACACAGCTGTTATCCGAGCTCGGCTCGTCAATTTTTACTAAAATATTACACCACCTACCTCCACTAAAATAATAGCCCATGAAATCATTGCAAGCATTCTTCAGGGTTCTCTTGGAGGTCTTCTACCTTATGCTTTATAATAATGCCTATGTATATACTAATAATGGTAACCAGTATGGATTTCACTTTGCTCTGTCTTTTGTTGAAGTACTGCTATTACTCACAAAACCAAACATTAAATTCCTTACAAGAATGATCACCTTTGATATATCAGAGACCTTTAAAAAAATATGGCATCAAAGGTTGCTTCACAAACTCTCCAGCTGTGGAATCTCTGAGAGGGTTTTTTTTTTCAGTTATATAGTCCTTCCTAATAGTCTTCTATGAAGGTTGGTGTTAATGGCCAGTCATTGGAAGCCTATGAGATGAATGCCAGCATTCCCCAAAGGTTCTCTCCTTGGTCTTACTCTCATTCCACTTTTACTGAAAAGGATGTGAAAATTAAAGCCTGGACCACCTTGAATAAAATGGATGTAATCTGGAAATTTGATCTATCAGACAATCTCAAACGAAGATTCTTACGTTCCACTATAGAAGCGGTGTTAATGTATGGTGCCACTGCTTAGACATTAACCCTGGAGTCTAAGCTTGTTGAGACCTATACTTAACGTCTGTAGAAAACATCCAACTAAATTACATTTCTATGGAACCAAATGTGATATTTCTACAATCTTAAGTATCTGTCTATATTTCTGAGATGAGGTATTATGTACATTATTTACATTGTTCGGACTATTATTCTCATCTTTATCGCCATATTTATTACAACGTTTCGGCCGTTGTACGCTCCGGCCTTCTTCAGGTGGTTGGAATGTCGAACTGAACCCTTTATTTAAACATGGCACATGTAACTATAACAGTCTACCCCAGTGATCGAAATAAAGGGTTCAGTTCGACATTCCAACCACCTGAAGAAGGCCGAAGCGTACAACGGCCGAAACGTTGTAATAAATATGGCGACAAAGATTAGGACAATAGTCCGAATAATGTAAATAATATTCTACAATCTTATATGAATGCTGAATACACTTTGCAGGACACTAGTGGTGAACAAAACAAGAACCTGTGAATGATCTACTGCTCTGGACACCTAGCCATGGAGCAAGATGGGTTGGTCACCTGTTATGACACAGAATGCCAACCTAATGACCTTCTGACCTTCAAGATGAACAGATAATATCCTTTTTGGCTAGGTTCAATACATATATCTATTCTCATTTTAATTAATGAAGATTATGTCTGGTCTCGGGAGAACCTCCCTCATTGTACGAAAAGAGGATGTGTTGTCAGAATACTGACGACAGCGTGTCAGTGGTCATGAGTACTGGGCAATTCATAAATTGGCCGATGGCAACCTCACATTAAAAAAAAATGATCTTGACACTAAGAGGAGGTGAATAAATGGTGCTTCTATCAATATGTGAACTGACAGGATGTTTTGTTGTTTTTTTTTCGGAAAGATAGTGGAACCGTTTCAGACTTCATTCTTGACAGTTTTGATTTCGGAATTGTTGTTCCCCCAAACATGTTGCCACCCAAAGCAGGTTCGTTCTTTTATTTAAAGCATAGCAAGAAGAAATGGATTCGTGCCTTTACAGAACGCATTTGTGAGAATGTTAGCGCAACAGACTAGCGCAAAATTTGAACTCTGCATGCCGATATCCGTTGCATGGCCTGTGTCACCTCATGGTAGGAAACAGTATTTTCAGTTAACCCAGAAGTCTGTAAAACTTCTGGATTCAACGTACAAGAACTAATCCCATGTCAACTCGTGCGACTGCTTCACCTGCTGAAGAACTTCTGTTAACAACTGCTAAATAGCATTGCAAAAAGCAATTTATAAGGGAGAAAACTCTTTGAGACACAAGAATCTTAAAGATAGTACAAGTCTTATACCATCCTGGGGGACTTTTCGGTCCATAGTGAACCACGTGTCGCATTGAACATAACACAGCATAGAAATGCCCTAAGTTTACTCGACTATACACGAACATATCTGATGATTATCAAATCAAACGAACTTTAATAGGACTTTGTATGTACGGATATACAAGTAAGCACATCCTGTGCACACACCTGAATTAATCCTGCATGTATTCTGTTTAGTTTTATCCATAACCATTAATTAATCTCAATGAAATTGGTAATCCTGTTTAGATAAAATGGTAATGTTGTCATAAACAGTAGATATAGCAAGAATATAATGAATGAAATAGATACAGAAATACTGAAAGGGACAATAAGGAAAAGACACCTGAAGTAGTTGGAAAAGAAAAAAAAAGAAGAAGAAGAAGAAGAAAAGACTATACAATGAGGTAACTGGTTATCGCTCCTCACTGTACACTGAATACATAATGAAAATATTAAGGAAAACGATGCATAAGTATTAATAATATACTGATACAGGTAAATATATAAATAGATCACGGTGTTTGCTCATATCTATCTAGCTATCTATCTTAGTCTGCTCATATCTATCTATCTATCTATCTACCTTAGTCTGCTCATATCTATCTATCTATCTACCTACCTTAGTCTGCTCATATCTATCTATCTATCTATCTACCTTAGTCTGCTCATATCTATCTATCTATCTATCTATCTACCTTAGTCTGCTCATATCTATCTATCTATCTACCTTAGTCTGCTCATATCTATCTATCTATCTACCTTAGTCTGCTCATATCTATCTATCTATCTACCTTAGTCTGCTCATATCTATCTATCTATCTACCTTAGTCTGCTCATATCTATCTATCTATCTACCTTAGTCTGCTCCATATTCATCTATCTATCTACCTTAGTCTGCTCATATCTATCTATCTATCTACCTTAGTCTGCTCATATCTATCTATCTATCTACCTTAGTCTGCTCATATCTATCTATCTATCTATCATATATATCTATTATCTACCTTAGTCTGCTCATATCTATCTATCTATCTATCTACCTTAGTCTGCTCATATCTATCTATCTATCTATCTACCTTAGTCTGCTCATATCTATCTATCTATCTATCTATCTACCTTAGTCTGCTCATATCTATCTATCCATCCTTCTGTTGTCCCTCCATCTACAAATTACATGTTTGATTAAGTGTTTTGTTTGCCTCTAACCCCGACTATTCCTTCACACTTTAGTCTCGTCTCTTGTCTCATCGTCGAGTGTGTTTCTTCACAGACGGACTTCTCTTGTTGTTGTTTCGAATGAAAATCAAATCACTTTCCACATGATTAGGTGGAGAAGAAGAAAAAAATTCAGAAAGGAAAATTCTTATATACGGGCAATTAAGGTTTGAAATAAGATCCACCACAAAAGAGGTGGAATAAACACTTTTGTATCATTTTTTTCTTTTTATTTACATTTTAGTTACTTTTATTTGATTTTTACCATCATGAAATGAAAGAAAAATCACAAAGCAATATTGTAAAGGACGGAAAAAGAAAAAAAAGAAGAAGGAGACAAAACTGGAGAGTTACTCAGTTAAGGGAGGTAATCACTAACCTTGTGTAAGGACGTGTGGGCTTATTTCTGGAAACGGTGAGATGAATGGAAAAAGTAAAAAGACTAGTGAAAATGAAGGAAAAAATAAACGTTTTATTTTTCATCATTTTTTCTTAATGTTAAGTTAGCAATATTGATGATCGAAATGGTCTCTCAAGAATCACGCATACATTTTTTTTTTCATTTTCATTCTTGAACGATTAGTTTGGTTTCGACAAAGGACGAAGAACAAACAAATAGAAAGAGAGAAAGATAAGGAAATTGAAATGAATCTCATTCCCTTCACCCCCCTGCCATTTTTTTCAGAATTTCCCCCCTTCAACCACTACTCATTCTTCCCTCATTTCTTCCTCCCTCTCCTATTTGTCCGTTCATTATTCTTTTCTTCCTTTCAATTCTCTTGCGTTTTCACCTTTTCTTTCTCTCTTTAACCGCAAATTTCAAATGTTGCGCACGCGCGCGTGTGTGGGTGTGGTTGCAAGTTTTGTCCTTCTGTTCAAGTATACACGATGGAGGATCAATAAGTCTATAACCTGACACAAAGTTATCAACTAAATCTTAATTTGAGTCTGTAACTTTTCAATTTTTTGTTTTTTAAATGCTAAAAGGCCTTTCATGGAGTAAGCGATCACTGCTCTCCACGGCTTCCTTTTCTTTTACTATCTATAAACTGTGCACTGCCATGACAGTTCTCGGAAAAATAGTAGAATGGTTTCCCATTGCTTCTTAATTGTTTTAACTTCATGTCTTCTCCTAGCCTGACTACCCACCAAGGCTAAAGTGCATTGTCTACCCTACTATTTAATATCTTTTTTTGTACATACATACATATTTCCTCAGCCAAGGAGCATGTCACCAATCAAACAAAGACAAATAGTTCCTTACAAATGTAAATCCTTCTCAGATCATCGAAAGTTCATATCTTCTCGGTTTTGTATCCAAATGTAAACAAAGTAACTTCTGAAGAAGTAATGGATTTTATATTTCTATTAATCCGATAGTTTA
>CAHIKZ030000200.1:1352500-1422500 GCA_903632075.3 Acanthosepion pharaonis
GTATTGTTTTTAATATTTTCATGGCAATTATATGATCTGGTGCCCTTGCTTTTTACCCTGAGTTCCTCGATAACATCCAAAGAAGAATCTGCAATATTATTGGTCCTGATCTGGCAGCCTAGCTCCAGTCATTTTCCCTCCACTGTAAGGCTGCCTTTCAAATGTATTTTATATAAATACTTTCATGGTAATTGTTCAAATGAGCTCTTCGCTATGGTACCAAGAGTTTTAGAATTTAAGACTTTTGGAATCAGGATCTCATCAATTTAAAATTGAGCTGGCTAGATGTAACCATAAGTTCTATGCTAACAGTTTCTTCATTTGCACTTTTCACTTGCAAAACTCCCTTACGGCTCAATGATTTCCAGCCAACTTTAATCTGCAAAAATTTAAATGCAATGTCAATCACTATCTACTGTCCTGATTACTCTTTTCTCTTTCTGTCCATCATTAATGTTTCTGTTTCTAATTCTTCCATGCCCTGTAATCCCTTGTGTCTTAGTGGCTTTACTGCCTTGCTTGGGATGATTCCAATTACAAACAAAAAGGTTAGCAGAAATGTCAGGCAGGTTCATATGTGTGAGGTGATGCAGTTCAATTTCTAATAAATGAAAGTGAGTAGGAAGTATTTTTATTTTGTTATATATATATATATATATATATATATATATATATATATATTGAATTCAACATTCAGTTTTGATTTCAAACTTTAGTTTTATATTTACATATGCTCTGATATTGAGCAGTTTATCCTGGGTGTAGATTTACATTTTAATAAGACTTGATAGCAGCACTTTCAAGAATTTTCCATCAAATTAAGTTATCTCTTTTTTTTAAATAAGTGTGGATTTCACTCCATAAAAGTAGTGGTCAATTTTATTTCTGTGTATGACGAATGCATTTGATAAATTGTTGGGTATAAGGTCTCTTTTATATTCAATAATGCTTTTTAACTTTTTAAAAATATCTTGGCTTAGTAATAATTCTTTCAGAAAAGGAGAAGAATACAAGTTGCAGATTTATATTTTGATAAGATTCGATGCCGCCACTTTCGAGAATTTTCCTTCAAAGTAAGTTATTTTCTTATTTTTTAATAAGTGTGGCATTCACTCGTTGAAATTTGTAGTCGAATTTATTTCTGTGTATGACTCATGCATTTGATAAATTATTGTGTATAAGGTCTCTTTTATGTTCATAGATAAGTATTTTTTTAAAATAACTTCAAGTTTCTGAGGAATAAAGCTAGCAACTTATTTTGTATATACCTGCTTAAGAATTATTATTGTTGTGGATATTTTTAGTTCTGATCATATCCATGATCACTTTGGATGGAGTTGTAATTATTTTCATATTGTTCACATTGTATAGATTGTTTTAGATATTGGATGTTATGGAGTTTGTAAGTAGTATTATGTATATGTTTTTATCTAGTTTATTGTTGTTAATAATGTTATCATTTTGTGGTTGTATATTTTGTTGTATATTTCTTTTGGTGTTGTGGATAAAATGATAAGGAAATTGGAAATGTTTGAAAGCGTTTTATATATATATATATATATATATATATATGTGTGTGTGTGTGTGTGTGTGGAGGACTCTACCATCGTATATGACGTATATGGGGTCAGCAACTCAGTTCCTAGGAACTGACTGCCAGACACCAACACATAGGATCTGTTATGGTGATGAAGGCTTTTGTGCAGAACCAACCAAACTTTTTGAAGAGTTGAATACAGAGACCTGGTGCACCACCTGCCACAAGGTCCCCAAACAACCTTCTGCAGTTTTTTTTTTTTTTTAATTCAGAGTTGTCGTTCTTCTAGACCAATTGCTATCCAAGACTACAGAACCCAGTCTCCTCTGCTAATTACGCATAGCTGGAGAGAGAAGAAGAGGATTCATACCTTTGTCAAGAGTATTAGAACGTAAGTGAATGTAATGGATAGAACTGGAATTCGAACTCAGCTCTCCGAGTCCTCAGTCTGAGGCGCTACTTCACAGTGCCTCATATATATATATATATATATATATATACACACACACACGTATATGTGCACTTCTTTGCGTAAGCAATTTTTTCATATTGTCTTTTTACAGATATACTATCTGAAATATATATATATATATATATATATATATATAAGATAGAATCAAACTTATATTTTTTACCTTAAATACTGTTGCAAATTCTTAGGCAGTTATGAGTTATGATTGAATTACCCGATGTTTCTGAATAAATTTCAGGCAAGGCCACCCTTTGGTTAAGTTGTAAAATCCTCTGATCTTTTACCAAGTGGAAAAATTCTGCCCCATTCTACCTCTGCCACACCTGATGGTAATCCACAACACAGATGGTCGACAAACTGAGATTATGTTTCTCAGGGAGGAAGTGGCTTGGTGGGGCAAGGGACTTTGCCTGAAAATATCGTCATAACCTGAGTCTGGCATCTCACTTTCGTTACGGGTATTTTTTGATAAAAGGGAGGTGTGTTGTCCAAAACTTTACACAGACCTAATGACTTGAAAACATTTATGAGCCAATTTTGGATCAGTTTTCTTATTTGTAGAAAGTTGCTAAAATTCAATATGAATTCAGAAAGAAAAAAACGTGTGAGGTTATGCCAAAATTATTTTCGTTGTGTTTTTTTTTTTTTTTTTTTTACAAGCCTTCCAAAGATTTTCATGTATGCATCAGAAAACTTATCTGTGTCTCCATATTTTTATTATTATTATCATTATTATTGTTATTATTATTATCATTATTTCACTTGTTATCATTATTATCATTATTTCACTTGTTATTATTATCATTATTATTATTATCATTATTTCACTTGTTATCATTATTATCATTATTATTATCATTATTATTATTATCATTATTTCACTTGTTAGCATTATTATCATTATTATTATTATTATCATTATTATTATTTCTTCTACAGTTTTCTTTTTTTTGTTTTGTTTTCTTTTGCAACCTGAGGTTTTGCATTATGGTTGATCCTCATAAAGTAGTATGACCTCACAGAGCACTTTTCTCAGAATATTTGCAGACTACTGAAGTAATGGGATTCTTGGTTTTATTTTGATTTTCTCAATGTATAATAACAGGAGCATTGAAGCTTATAGTACCAAACTTAAAGTTCAGTTGTATAGGCCTCAAAGCTTCTATTATTATTATTATTATTATTTGTCACTTACTTCATTAGTTATAACCTAAATTACACCCTGCCAGAACCTAATGGTATAAAGAGATGAAGGTTGGGCTAATATATAAGTCAAAGCTATTATTATTATTATTTGTGTCACTTCCTTTCTTAATTTTAATGTACCAGAACCTAATGGCATATAGAGATGAAGGTTGGGCTAATATATAAGTAAAGGCCAAATTTACTGTCTATAGTACCATTTTTATTGTTGACTCCATTTAGGTACAGTAGTTAAAGTAGGTGACTATAGTCTAAGACATTTTTATGATTTAAGTGTTCATTACAGGTTCGTCGTGTTTTTTGGCTGGCATGAATTATTTTGTTGATTTCATTCTTTCTTTCCTTTTTTTTCTGGGGTTGTATGTCCGTTCAAACTCAACATCCGATGAAGCTCCAACCCTTGCATGTCGAATGGCAAATCAAACAACCTGCGCATGAGGTATTTTTCTTCTTTTTGTTGGGCCTGACACATCTGTGTTTTCCATTTGTTTTTCGGCGGGTCGTGTTGTTATTGCTTGATTTTTTTTTTATGACGTTTACTGACCCACAAAAGCTATGGCCAGGTTCTGTTAGTTACCGATGATAGGAGCAATAGAAGGAAGAAGGTTGTGTGAAAGAAAGAGAGTTTTCTTTTCACTCTCTTAGTGAAAAGGAAAGTGTATATTTCCATATGGTATTACTACTACCTAATCCTACTACAAACTCATAAATAATGAACTATTTCATTTTGGAAAGATAGAAAAGACAGAATCACAGTCAAGATATTGTGTCCATGTTTATAATTGATATTATTGAGTATTCCATTATTTTTAGCCTCTTTTTACATGTAGACAATGATATTATTTTTATATCATCAACAAGTATGTTACAAATAGAGTCCACTAGGTCTCCATGAGTATTTAAATGAGACCTAATTGAGCTATGGTCAGAAAGATGTGGCATGAATCTGCTTGTTAAACATGTGGCGTGAGTCTGCTTGTTAAACATGTTGTGGCGTGAGTCTGCTTGTTAAACATGTTGTGGTGTGACATAAATAATTGTTTATGAATTTTGATTGATCAGGAACACAGTTCCTTAATGGACATTTAAATTCATAAATCATATTTGTTTTATTTAAATTTGATCTAAGAGGTGAATTATTATTTTTAACTATATGATTATGTTGACTGTGTTTTGAAAATAAAACATTCTATAAAACTAAATACATACATACATACAACAATCTATTTCTAGTTAACAGTTAATATATTTCATCCTTGAAAATGGCTAAATGTATAGCTGAAAACGCTCAGAAAAGTAAAACATTTGGACTGTTTTGTATAATTTATCTATTGAAAAGAAAAATTATAAGATCATATGTTAAATTATATAAAAAACTTAAAGCACCTTGTCTGTCATATTTAATGAAGCTTCCATACATATTATATACATATATATATATATATATATATAATAAAAAGAAAAAGTCAACACTCAATAACATCAACTATGAACATGACCACAATATGCTGGCTGTGTTTGGAAAATAAAACATTCTTATAACGCTAGATACATACATAAAAAAATCCATACATTCAATTAAAAATAAATTTAAAAAATCTTTGATAATGGTTAATAGAATAGAGAAAAGTGCCTGGATATGCAGAACATTTGGATAGTTTTCACACATATTATGTTCAGAAGAGAAAACACTTATATGAACACAAGAAAAATTAAATAAAAAGCTTAATCGCAGTACCTTGTCAGTTATCTTTAATGAAAATTCTGATAACCCCTGACGAGTGGATGGAGTGATTCCCAGAGTGTTCATCTCTGAAACTCTCGAGTTGAGATGCTGAAGGTAACATCAATCAGCTAAGTCACAAATATTTACATATATTAATTCTACATTATATATATATATATATATTGTGGCCAAGTGTTTCAGTATACAGGCCTTCTTCAGACTGTTTATTACATCAGATAATGCATGCTCTCCTAGAAACAGTAACTAAGGGCCACTCAGCATAATTGCACTATAAACTACAGGGGTGGGGGTGGGGGCTCTGTAGGTGTTGAATAAACACAAATGTGCCTGAGCATAGCATCTGCAACAGGGACTGTCTAGCCTCCCTAGTAAACAGTCATACTGAGATATGAGTGGCCAGCTATATATATTAGTTATCAATATATATATATATATATATATATATATATATATATATATATATATAAATTTCTAAGAGGATAGAATCCACGTAGAGCTCAATGTCCAGGACAGAGCAAGGGTTATAATTTATACCATTGGAATCATAATCATGATTCAATTCATCAGACCTACAAATTCAAAGTTTTTGAATTTGTAGATCTGATGGATTGGATTGTGATTTCAATGTAATAAATTATAACCATGGAATATTAGTGTTTGAGCCTTTTATATATATATATATATATATATATATATATATATATATATATACACACTATATTATAAAAAAATCTAATTTTTCTCACCTGTGGAATTTCCATGCCACCTGCAATCTTCAGAAATCTGAATACAATGTCAATTGCAGTATTCTGTCTTCCTGAAATCTGTTCTTTTATTGTCCTTTCTCCTTACTAAAATCTTCTCTTACTCTGTGACTCACTATAACCCTCTGTGTCCAAGTGGCATTATCCCCTTGCTTGGGGTGAAATGATTAAAAGCAAGAAATGCTATATTTAAGGGCAAAAAGTGCTCAATTCCAAAGGTGTATTGCAATCCCAAAAGATGCTTTCTGAAACCCAAGTAAAGTATTAAGTATCAAGAAAATTTAATTAGAAACAAAGAAAAGCATGCCAAACTAGTATGTAATATTGGTACTCGTATAAGTCCGTGAATGCTGGACAATCTCCTTATAGATGAAGAAACTTGAAGCAACAGAAATGTGGTCCTACAGAAGGATGATGAGAATATAATGAACTTAACATGTGACTAATGAGGAAGGATTAAGAAAAATAGAACCAAAATGATGCTTATGCTTTGAATTTGAAAGAAATTGTTTTAGAAAAATGACAAGGAAAGAGAGCTTGGAGAATTTGTCACTCACAGGACATTGAAGATGACATAGACAGAAAAAGTCAGTGAGTGACCTACCCAACAAGCTTGTGTAAATGGATGATAGCAGGATTGGGAGAGATAGCAAAAAAACAAATCTAAGAGGAAGTTGTGGAGAGTCATAGTCACTCATGTTCAGGCAAGAGAAGGACCAGAAAAGAAGAAGACTAGTGGTTCAAAGGTCAAATTGTGCTGAAAGCATGGGTTCTTATCTGATCACCAGAGTTAAGCAAAGTCAGTTTTGATCAGTATTAGGATGGGTGACTCTTTAAGAAGATCTAAGCAGCTTATCTTCTATTAGGCTAAGCAAAGATTAAGTTGTTTGTTCAGAAAAAAGTAAATGAAGCCATATTATTTCCATTTCACTAGAAATAATACCTCATAATTTCTTTTTTTTCTTTTTTTTTTTTTTTTTACTAAAGTTCACCAAATACAAGGCCCCCAAGAGCCACTCAAGGTAGAGGGTTACTTTGTGGAGTTGCATTAGCATAAGAAAAGGAAAGATAGACAGCTAATTCTAGGCTTGAAGAAGTCAAGATTTAATTAATGAATAAAATTTCAGGTTTCACGTGGATAGTGGAGACATTAGAAGTATAGAGTTGAATTAAAAGGGACCAGAAGACCTAATCCTAAACAGGAAACAAGGGATTAACCTCTACTCCTGTTCAAAAGACTGGGGAGGAGTGTGAACCGGACGATAGGTGAATGAAATGTTATTAGTTTATTTTTGGATATCTGGAATGGTACCAGTATGTCTTTTCCCCACTGAACTGTGAGAAATAGGTCCGAGAGATCAGCTGCCAGGCACTTTTAGCATGTCTATATTTTAAAGGTAGGGTATGTATGATTGGCTTGTTTATTTACAAGAGACTAACATATTGGTTTCAGTTTAATACAAGACCATGCCTATGAAATTAAAAGTTGGGAGATTGTAATAAGCCAATATAGGAGAATTATGTGAGGCACATTTTAAAATATATCTCATATGTCCTCATAATCAGGGTGCGATGGAAAAATTGTCGTCTATATTGTCATATATATATATATATATATATATATATATATATATATATATATATATTGATGCATGTTTCATTAAATAATATAGACAAGTTTTGTCTACTTATTTTAAGTAAATTCCTTTCATATTGTCTGATAAGCTTAATAACATTATCATTGAAAGATGAAAGAAAAACACCATATTGATATATGTAAGTCGAAAGCTTAGATACGATTAAAAAACATGTATCAATGTTCTTAGTTCTTTCTTTTTTATTTTTTTTTCCAATTTTCCTCGGACATCAATTTTTTATATTACAAGTTGAGCCAACCAAGGTTTTTCAAAACAAGCATTAATATATATATATATATATATATATATATATATATATATATATATATATATGTAAGCAAATGTAAATGGATATAAATCCGACAGAATGAAGAAAACTTTGGAAAAAACAAATGCAATTATGTTTTTTCATTCATTTTAAACAACATAATTGCATTTAAGGATTTTTGTTTGTTTTTTCCAAAGTTTTTCTTCATATATATATATATATGCATACATGTTGGTGTTATACTTATTATAAAAACCCAGGTTGTTTGTGTTTGTGTGTGTGTGCGTGCGTGCGTGCGTGCATGTTCGTTTATATATGGGATCGGATTTCCTACATTTTCAACCGATTTCAACAAAACTTCACTTTTTTGGCAGGTAGTTTTTTCTTATTGTCTTCCACACTTTTTTCTTTATTTTTACATTCAGAATGCTTTAAAAATTCCATTTACAAGGCAATTGTTTATAATAAATTTCTATTCAATCGGTAGACTCATAACGATTGAAAACAATGTTTTTGTTTGAGTTTGGGTTTGACCAATTCGTAAAAAAAAAAGGAAAAAAAAAAACACTAATTAAGACATGCATGTCCATCAACCTTAAACAATAATCTTTGTTAATTTTATTTTTCAGTCTTTATGATGATCGATACTCGATCTATCTCTTACTTTTACATCCCCGGGCAACGCCGGGCTCTACTGCTAGTAATATCATATATCTTTCAATATCTTATATTTTAAATCTTATATTTCTGACAATATCTTGTTAACTGATCTTATAATGTATCTTATAATAACTTATGATATATCTTAAATAATATCATATATTATATCTTCTACCTTGGAATATCTTTAAACTTACATTTTATAATATCTTGGATATAAAATCTTATATCTTATAATACATATCTTTTATATCTTATGATATATCTTCTGTCTTATGTCTCTAATCTTATGTCTGATGTTATAATATATCTTATGATATATTTTATAAGCTAATATCTTTTTTTTTATTTTTTTAAGTATTACGCCCCGAGCAAGGCGAGAAGCCACTAGGATGCAGGGGGTTGCAGAAGATTTGGAGTGAGAGCAGATAGGAGTGATAGAAGAAAGGATGAGGAGAAGGATAGTGGATAGATCAAGGTAACTGGAAATGTCGATTGACATTACATTTGAATAGTTGGAGATTATAGCTCTCAGGGAAACAGTAATAGGGAAGGGTGTTCCACAGGCGAGAGGTGCGAGATATGAAGCTATTGAAGTAGAAGAGACGGCTATATTTAAAAGTTTCTACAGTGAAAGGGTGGGAGCGGGATGGCGTAGGGCGCTTGAATTCATGGAGTCTGGGAACCAGTGAAAGCAGCTCATCAGAGCAATTACCATGAATGTATTTGTAAAAAAGACAGAGAGAGGCGACGACGCGTCTGTGAGAGAGTGACTGTAGACGAGATGCCAGATCAATCTAACTTTATTGTATAATTTTACATCTGATTTTGTAGTGTATCTTATAATATTTGTAAATAATTGAGACAGTTTTTCTTTAAATTTTAAGCGAAAAGAAAACAACCATACATTGTTAAAAATCCAAATTTAAATCTAATGAGGAGAAAAAAACATTAATTTTCGTGAACTTGAGCGACTGTCTCACTTTAGTTGGTATTTATCAGATAATAAAAAAAGAAAATTGCAATACGTGTATTTGTTCACACAGAAATATGCAAGTCTATTCTTCAAAAAACAAACGTCTTTCAATTTGGTTGTCTTAACTTTGGAGACGAGTAAGGAGAGACATCTGTAAGATAAGGCAGGGAAAAATTGAAGACTTTGCAGATGATAAAAACGACATTAAATGATGCAAATGATGATTTTAAAAAGCAGACAGGAGGCGAATGTCATTGTGTTTCCCAGCAGAACATGGCAAAAAACACAGAGAATGCTTTGAGGGTCTCGAAGTGTATGATAAGGCCCTCAGGGTGTAGCAAGTGCTTGAGAGAGACAAGGCCCTGAGGGTCTGGATGCTTAAAATAAAGAGAGTTGGGATTGGAAGATCCCTGGGGTGGAAGAAGATGAGGGAGAAGTAAGGTGGGGGTGTGGGGTTAAGTAAATTAGGAGAGAGAGAGAGCAGGGAAAAAAATGTTTAAAAATTTAAAAGAAAGTGACAGAGCAAGAAAGACTTGAGGAGAGGATTGTGAAAAGAGAGAGAGAGAAAGAGAGGGAGTTGCTGGAAGGTAGAAAGAGAGAGAGAATGTTGCTGGAAGGTAGATAGTAAAAGAGAGAGAGAGAGAGATTTGCAGGAAGAGAGGAGAGAGAGAGAGAGATTAGCAAGAAGAGAAGAGTGAAAGAGGTGCAGAAAGGGAGAGAGAGTTGAAGGAAGGGTGAGAGAGAGAGTTGCAGGAAGGAAGGGTGAGAGAGAGAGTTGCAGGAAGGAAGGGAGAGAGAGAGAGTTGCAGGAAGGAAGGTAGAGAGAGTGTTGAAGGAAGGGAGAGAGAGTGTTGAAGGAAGGGAGAGAGAGTGAGAGAAGGAGGAAGAAAGTTGAAGGAGAGAGAGAGAGAGAGTTGGAGGAAGAAAGGAAGGAAGAGAGAGAGAGAGAGTTGGAGGAAGAAAGGAAGGAAGAGAGAGAGAGAGAGTTGGAGGAAGAAAGGAAGGAAGAGAGAGAGAGAGTTGGAGGAAGAAAGGAAGGAAGAGAGAGAGAGAGAGTTGGAGGAAGAAAGGAAGGAAAGAGAGAGAGAGAGAGTTGGAGGAAGAAAGGAAGGAAGAGAGAGTTGGAGGAAGAAAGGAAGGAAGAGAGAGAGAGAGAGTTGGAGGAAGAAAGGAAGGAAGAGAGAGAGAGTTGGAGGAAGAAAGGAAGGAAGAGAGAGAGAGTTGGAGGAAGAAAGGAAGGAAGAGAGAGAGTTGGAGGAAGAAAGGAAGGAAGAGAGAGAGTTGGAGGAAGAAAGGAAGGAAGAGAGAGAGAGTTGGAGGAAGAAAGGAAGGAAGAGAGAGAGTTGGAGGAAGAAAGGAAGGAAGAGGAAGAAAGGAAGGAAGAGAGAGAGAGTTGGAGGAAGAAAGGAAGGAAGAGAGAGAGAGAGAGTTGCAAGGAGAGAGAGAGATTTGCAGGAAGGAAAGAAGAGAAATATTTGCAGGAATAGGAAGAGAGAGACAGTTGAAGGGAGAGAGAGAGAGTTACAGAAATGGAGAAAATGAGAAAGAGTTGCAGGAATAGAGAAAGGGGGAGAGTTGCTGGAAGGAAGAAAGTGAGAGAGTTGGAGGAAGAGAGAAAAAGAGTTGAAGGAAGCAGCATAGAGAAAGAAAGGAAGAAGTAGAAAGAAAAGTGAAAAAAGAAAGATGAAAGAAGGATTTAAAAGAAAAAGCAAAAAAGAGAAATACAAATGCAAAAAGCAAACCAATTTAAAAAATAGATAATTTCAGAGAAACAACATGTCTGCGATGGATGAAGCAGGCATTGATCACAAAAAAAAAAACTTGAAGAAAAGAATGGAAGAATATACAACAATAAGAAATTTCAAGATGGAGGCATAAGAGGGAGAGGGAGGTTTGTTTCTTTTTAAGGCAAATGCACAGGTAAGGCGATAATTAGGCGAAAACAAAAGGCAGTGAGGGAATTATTTTATAAGGAAGAAAATAAAAAATAGCTAAATCAGAAATGAATTCAGAATAAAATTAATGTTCATAATAGATACCTTTTTTCAAATTTAAATAAGCAAGTAATTCAAATTAGAAAAACATCTAATTTTAAAACATACTGTCAACATGGAAAATGCATGGATAAAAAAAAAACAAATCTTAATCTTTTTTTAAAAAATATATTACAAAGGCAACTTAATCAGATTTGTTCTATGTACTCAGTAGTTATCTATGTTTTTAATCACATCGCATTTGTGTATTTCAGGTATCCTTGTTGATGAAAGAGGTACTCTTAAATGAACACCTAACATTTCCAGACTGGTAGATTGAAATAAAGGGTCCAATTACCTGGCCACCTCATTCACCAGATATCAAACCTCTGGACTTCTTTCTATGGGGTTATGTTAAAGACATCATGTATCGAACAAGGATACAAAACATCACTGATCTAAAGCAAAAGATCACTGATGCCATTTCTACCATTGATGAGGCCATGCTACTTTGAACAGGGCAAGAAATCAAGTACCGTCTTTATGTGCTTTGTGCAACTAATGGTGCCCATATAGAAGTAGATAATTCATTAGTTAAAAAAAAATTCAATATCTACTCCTCATTTTGTAACAATTTCCACATATCTGTCGATTGCTTTTGTAAGAAATTTTTTTAAATTGTAAAGAGACATCCGATATATATATATATATATATATATATATATATATATATATACACAAAGAAATATAGTCATAAGATGTGGTATATTTATGGGATAAAGTGCTCAATATAAGAGATAGAGCGTATGTAAATATAAAAGTGAACATAGAAGTTAACACTTAGAGGCAGCAGTGTGTTTTATGCTATATGCAATTGTCAAGCCACGAGTGCTGTTATTTTTTCTTGGCTATTTATATATATATGGGTCAGTAGTGCATTGTGGGTAGTCTATTTTGGCGGTTATTTTACTGAAGTCGTTTATATATATATATATATATATATATATATATATATATATATATATATATATATAAAAATATCTATAAGAACACTGGATTATATATCTTACTGTTCTTTTTTTTTTTATTTATATATATATATATATATGTGAAGATGATGAAACAAAGTGGAAAATCTTTAGTCAAAGACATTTCTTTGCTGGAGAAAAGCTTATGTTGTCTTTGGCATCATCAGTTCAACTTAATGAAGAAAGCCAAAGCTATAGTGTTAGGAGAGTGTAATGGGATTTCTGAGGATAAGTTGGTTGTCATAAATCAAGTCAATTACTCAAGCTTATCACTTCCTGGCTTGAAGAGAGTCTGTATTTCTCTGTGCTTGTTTGTTTTATCTATATCTGTATTAGAGCCGTTTGGTATTTGTAGGATTTTAATTCAGGGACATTTTTGTATACACATATATACCTACAGACACATACAACAATACATACATACACACATGTGCATACATACATACATACACACACAATACGTATATACATTCATACATATATCTGCCTACATCTACCCAGGCATATACATGTATTAAAGCCCATTTTTATTTTTTGTATACATGTATATATGTACAAGCTTATTGATATAGCTGTATAAATATATTCATACATACCACTATTTATATACATGTAAACATCTATATCTGTAAAAGTACACCTTATATACATTTGTGCACATACATACACCCACAAATATATATATATATATATATATATATATATATATATATATATATATAAGAACACTGGATTATATATCTTACTGTTCTTTTTTATTTATATATATATATATATATATATATAAATAAATAAAAGTGGCTTTTTTTTTTTCAAATATATAGTTCGTGGGTGTGTTGTTTTTTTCTGATATTGTTGGTTGCATGGGAAAAAAAGATCAGAAGAAGGAAAAAAATGAAGAAAATGAAAAATAAAGAAAAATGAATAAAAACTGAAAAAAAAAAAAAAATGAGAAGAAAAAGGAATAAAAAAATTAATTTTGAAACATTTTTAGTTTCATTGATGCCTGGTTATATAGAAAGGTTGGCATAAATATATGAAAAAGCAATAAGCGTACACAAGATTAATTTAAGGCTTGTGTAAGACAAATGCTAACAGCCAATATTTCCTCCATTTTTTCTTTTTTTTTTTTTTTTGATAATTTCACTATTTTTGTGAGACGATAATTATGGCAGAAAAATCTCCACAAATCTTAAACAAATGCTCTGCCACTTTTGGAAATAATTAGTGTTATTTTTGTAACAGTTATTTGAATCTCTGTCAAATACTGTTAAATTTAAAATATGCTTTAATCAAACAGTCTACATCAGACAGTTAATATTTTTGTCTGCTTGTATCAATCAATTTAGCCATATTAATCTGTCCATCTATTTTGATATTTATCCTTCTTTGTTTTTGTTTCTTCTAGCTTGTTCCTGTCTACATAACTATCTTAGTTCACATCTACCTAAGTCAGTTTCAATCTATATGTCTGTTAGTATCTAGCTATCCCTGTTTCAATCTATATGTCTGTTAGTATCTAGCTATCCCTGTTTCAATCTCAGCCAGTTCATAGCTATCCATCTCAGCCAGTTCATAGCTATCCATCTCAGCCAGTTCATAGCTCTCTATGTCTTCATAGTTCTCTACGTCTGTTCATAGCTCTCTATCTAAGTCTGTTCATATCTATCTATCTATCTAAGCCTGTTCATATCTATCTATCTATCTAAGCCTGTTCATATCTATCTATCTATCTAAGCCTGTTCATATCTATCTATCTATCTATCTATCTATCTAAGCCTGTTCATATCTATCTATCTATCTATCTAAGCCTGTTCATATCTATCTATCTATCTAAGTCTGTTCATATCTATCTATCTATCTAAGTCTGTTCATATCTATCTATCTATCTAAGCCTGTTCATATCTATCTATCTAAGCCTGTTCATATCTATCTATCTATCTAAGCCTGTTCATATCTATCTATCTATCTAAGTCTGTTCATATCTATCTATCTATCTAAGCCTGTTCATATCTATCTATCTATCTAAGCCTGTTCATATCTATCTATCTATCTATCTAAGTCTGTTCATATCTATCTATCTATCTAAGTCTGTTCATATCTATCTATCTATCTAAGCCTGTTCATATCTATCTATCTATCTAAGTCTGTTCATATCTATCTATCTAAGTCTGTTCATATCTATCTATCTATCTAAGTCTGTTCATATCTATCTATCTAAGTCTGTTCATATCTATCTATCTAAGTCTGTTCATATCTATCTATCTATCTAAGTCTGTTCATATCTATCTATCTATCTAAGTCATTCATCTAAGTCTGTTCAGTCATTCATCTATCTATCTAAGTCTGTTCATATCTATCTATCTATCTAAGTCTGTTCATATATCTATCTATCTAAGTCTGTTCACATCTATAAGTCTGTTCATATCTATCTATCTATCTAAGTCTGTATCTATCTATATCTATCTAAGTCTGTTCATATCTATCTATCTATCTATCTAAGTCTGTTCATATCTATCTATCTAAGTCTGTTCATATCTATCTATCTATCTAAGTCTGTTCATATCTATCTATCTATCTAAGTCTGTTCATATCTATCTATCTATCTAAGTCTGTTCATATCTATCTATCTATCTAAGTCTGTTCATATCTATCTATCTAAGTCTGTTAAGTCTGTCTATAAGTTCATCTATCTATCTATCTAAGTCTGTTCATATCTATCTATCTATCTATCTATCTAAGTCTGTTCATATCTATCTAAGTCTGTTCATATCTATCTAAGTCTGTTCATATCTATCTATCTATCTATCTAAGTCTGTTCATATCTATCTAAGTCTGTTCATATCTATCTATCTATCTATCTAAGTCTGTTCATATCTATCTATCTAAGTCTGTTCATATCTATCTATCTATCTATCTAAGTCTGTTCATATCTATCTATCTAAGTCTGTTCATATCTATCTATCTAAGTCTGTTCATATCTATCTATCTATCTAAGTCTGTTCATATCTATCTATCTATCTAAGTCTGTTCATATCTATCTATCTATCTAAGTCTGTTCATATCTATCTATCTATCTAAGTCTGTTCATATCTATCTATCTATCTAAGTCTGTTCATATCTATCTATCTAAGTCTGTTCATATCTGTTGATTGATAGCTATTATCTCACATTATATGTTCATATATGTATACACACAGAGATTCATATGTAAGTATATATTTATTATCTCATGCAGAGTGATATGATAATAGTAGTATTAGCCATTTCCCTATAAGGAAACATTTGGATTTCACTGATCAAGGAGCCAGTTTCACTGGTGGCTAAAATCTTAACACAATTTTTCAGGAAAATTGATTTCTCACATCCTAGATAGCTGTTAGTGTTCTTTCTAGTATTGATGGGGGAGGGGGTCCTTCCTTTTGTTTGCTGTAGCATGACTCTAGGTAGGTAAAAGTAAGATAAGTAGAGAATTATATCAACTGTGTACCTCATGTTGCTGGAAATGAACAAAGTTGATTTCTATATAGGAATTCATTCATTTTCTCTTCACCACCTCTCTAGTTTAAATCAAACTATTTGCCCCTGTGTAAGCTCCAGAGTCTTTCTTTTCTCATGATATTATAAACAGTACAAAAAGCAAAGCTAGAAAATGATTTAATCTCTTACCTCCGGGGGTGGTTGACCGTCTGGGGGTAAACATTGCAATTGTACGGTTGATTCGATTTTTACAAATTTACTAATAGGTTCTCGGTTAAATCTCCGTTTCAGATCTGAAAAAAATTTTTTAAAATCAAGTTGAATAATTTCTCAAAAAACAGTTATATTTTTATGACATGTTTACTGTCAGTTCTCTGTTATCGTATTTTATAACATTTTCAAAAAAGGAAATAAAAAGAAAAAAATTTCTTTACCATTTTGGACTAAGACAATTTATAAATACAAGAGAAACCATAAGAGTAATTGTAACAAGCTTCTTCAACCTGGTCAGTAATCATAGAACAATAAACCTCTAAGGTTTTAATCTCATTCTCTACTATTTGGCTATTCTATAGAATGTTTATCAATTTCAAATTTAACTGATATAGCACCTTTAAACCATGATACTTACTCATAGATATTTAGTTTAGCCTAGTCTGGCACAGGACCACAACAATGAGGCATCTGATGAGAGCAAATTTACTGCAGCAGCAATGACTTGTGAAATTAGTTCATTAAACATTTCTTTATTGCAGCTGCTTGCAAGAGTTCTTTCTTCAGAGAGGCTTCATTTTAAAATGCCGGCTTTGATATAGTGTAACAGCTAGCAAGCTTGTCTTGTTAGATCAATTACAGCTGAGTAGTTAGTTTGATCCTTACTAGGTGCTCTATACTTTCGGCCTTGTGCCACATCTAAGGTTTGCTTAGAAATCCCATACTTAACTTTCACTAGCTAGGGTACTTTGAAATTAATATTAGCTCAATCACTAGGGGGCCACACTCTACCCAGGCAGTACCTCTCTTTTGGGAGGGAGCTGGAGTCATTAGCTCCAAAATTATTTTCTAAATATTTTGATGTTTCATTCTGACAAAAATGTGTCGTTAGCATAATGGATGGTGATTAAGAATGAAAAATCAGAGAATGGAGTTTGTTTTTCAGATGGGTTCATTGCAATCAGTTATGTGTAAATACCCTTGGGAAAGATATGAATTAATCTCTTTCCCCAGCTATGGGTTAAATAGTAGAACCTTTATCTGGACTAATCATTGTTAATATAAAAAAAAAAAAACCCCAAAAAACTGTTAATGCAATATTCACTTGTAATAAAAGGAATTATTCTTGCAATCCAAAAATATGTTTGTCCTGGGTATGATGATTAACTACATCAGGCAGCATTGCCTCTGATCAGGAGATTGGAAGTTTTGAGGAGTGTGGGACCACCTCTTGTTACCCTGGGTGGTAGCACCTGTTAGTATCCCAGCTATGGGTAAATAGTGAACACCCAAACAAAAATCAATACATTTTTATAATAAAATGAGAAACAATACATTTTCATAATAAAATTATCAATAATACATATGATCTACAAACTGTATATCTGAAATATAACAAATACCATTACTCAAAGTATAAAATTATGTACAAAATATATCCAGTTGAAACCATAAGAAGGCATTCAAAATATTTAGATTTTGGCATTAAATAATCCATAGAAGTTGATATCTCATTAAACAAATAAATAATGTGTTTCAGAATTTCATAAACAACAAAGAGTTGATAAGCCATAAAACAAAATCAAATTGACCAATATTATAACAATATATATATATATATATATATATATATATATATATATATATATATATATATATATATATATATTAATTACATTTAAAATTGTTTAGGTAATAATTTCTATTTCATGAGAGCTCAAAAAAAAATAATCTCAATCTTCAAGACCTGAGATTGAGGAATCTATATCCTCCTAGAAATTCCATACGGATTACCATATTGTACTATTACAATATATATATTATTCGAAGATCTTAGTAAGATCTAAAAGGTCAGCCAATCTAACAGTGATCTCATCTCACAATCGTCACTCTTGCTCCATATGTGGCCACCTTTATAAATCACTAGTGGGTCTTAACTGCCACTTAAGATTATCACACAAAATTTCATAACTGAATCAATTAAGCTGTCAGATCCTCATACGTCAAAACCGACGGGAGAGTCCATTATTATATTCAAAGAAAAAAAAAAAAAAAATATATATATATATATATATATATATATATATATATACACATAGATTTCACAGAAAAAAGAAATAGGTTGACTAGTATATTTCTTGGAAATAACGCTTTCAAGACAAGCAGTCTGTGTAATTAGAGTGCTCAATATCATGAGACAGCATTAATAACTACAATTAAATTGAATATTTAATATTTATTTGTTGATACATTTATATATACTTGTTTAAAATTAGCCTTCACTTGGTGTCAAGTGACTTCTTTTATCTGTATAGTTATTTCTGAATGTTTAGTTATTATTTTTTATTACTGAGGAAATGTCTTGTCACTGGTATGCCACATTGACTGACAAAAGGATTCTTTTTTGCTTCTTATTTTACTATCAAGAAAACTTAACAGAATGATACTGTAATTAGAAGTTAATAATTCTGAAGTTATCTCCCTTGGAAGGAGATTTTATTTTATTTTTTTTTCTGTCAAATTATACCTAACTAGTTTTAACCTGTGAAAATCTCATTGTTTTTGTATTTGAAATTTCTGATGAATCTTAATTCTTCAGTTAATGATTGAATAAGCTCATGGTGAGTTCTACGACAATAAAATAACTGTAGAAATATTATTAAACAATTATTATTAACTTTAACAAAATATTGCAATAACAATCATAAATATGAATGCTGATCATTATTTTAAGAAGTAAGGGGGTATAAATGAAAAGATTTGAAATTGACAGCTTTTTCCATTTCATTGAAACATGTGAAATACTTCTATCTTCCCTTTTCTTTCATTTCTAGTGACTTAAACCAAATTATTTAAATTTAGTCTTCACTTGATGTTAACTTTTTTTTTTGCACTGAAACCAAGTAGCACCTATTATATGTCTATTTGTCACTTCACATGATCAAAATGGAATAGTCCAGTATTTATGGGGTATTAGTAGGAGATGTTAAACACTTATCTTTTTTTCTTTCTTTTTTGCACTGAAACCAAGTAGCACCTATGATATGTCTTTTTGTCGCTCCATATGATCAAAATGGAATAGTCCATTATTTATGAGGCATTGGCAGGGTGTAATGGACGCGCAAACTAACAAAGGGAGAAATTACTTTATTCTTCATGTTCCCACATTCTGGATATATTATGCTAACAAAAACAGTCCTATGATACACCCACTTCTGTGTTATAGTAATAAATACATAAGCTGATAGAAATCAAATCATATAATGTAGACCTCAAGCTAGAATTAATATTTCATGTACCTCTGAGTTTATTTTTAAAGTTAGAGATTGTCAAACACTAGTAAAGTCTAATCTGCAGACATTTACAGTGTATGATTGATAAGAATTGGGACGGCAAATGGTACCGACTAATGAGCTGATGGCAATGACCTACTTTATGAGACAGAGTGCCGACCTAATGTTGGCAATGGCTTATCCCTGAATATTCACCTGTAAAGTATTTAAGACCAATCAAGATAATCCAGATTAGATTATCCAGTAATAAGCATGAAAAGAGATAATCCACTTGCAAAGTTTTTTTTTTCTCTCTTTTTTTCTTTTTTTTAAAAATCATTTCCCCCTCAAACAAGGCAATAAAACCACTGAGCCATATGATGTTACTCAGGTTGAAAGAAACTGAGAAAAGGCATAGGATTCAAAGAGACAGAAGATGACGATTGATGTATTTAAATTTTTGAGGATTATTGAGAGGAAAGCAAGAAGAGATTCCCATAAGCAATTTCAATGGCAAAATGATGAGACCTAACTACCAATTTAGCACTGCACTTAAATTCATGATATATTCAATATATTGTTGGTCATTTTATTATAAAAATGTACTGTTGATTTTTGTTTGGGTGGGGTCACTATTTGTCTATAGCTGGGACCCTAACAGGTGCTACCACCCCTGATCAGGGTAGATCTAGGAACAACAGCAGTTATGGTGGTTCTATGGTACTCAAATTTCCCTGATCAGAGGTCTTGCTTCTGGGTGTAGTTTATTGTCAGACCTAGGATGAAATTTGTGTAACTTCAGAAATTTTATCTCTGGTATGATGACAAACTACATCTGGCAGCAGCAATAACATTGCAGAAAAAAAGTAAATAAAAAATGGGAATGGAGAGTTAAAATATACAAGTGCACTCTACACATTTTGACATCTTTGAAAAAAAGGTTACATCTAGCAATTTTAAGAGTAAAATGATGAGCCCTAACTACCAATTTAGTACTGTGTTTAAACTCATTTAGTACTGTGTTTAAACTCATTTAAACTCAGACGTGAAATCTCATCAGAAGAATTGTCATGAAAATATTTATAGAAAAAGCTTCCGAGAATCTACATTATGGCTGAGATGCCAGGTCAGCACCAATAACATAGCAGGTCGGGGGGGGGAAAAAAAAAAAATGGAAAATGGAGTTAAAATATACAAGTACACTCTGCACAATTTGTGGGTATATTTAATAAAAAGCATAGAGAACTAACCATGAAGGAGAATGCATGAATGAAAGGGTTTCTGTGAAAGAGTGTAGGTCAAATTAATGTTTTGCTAAGACATGCCATGCCACTTCCACATAGTCAAATCATCCTCATTTCCACTGTATTCCAAATGTATGAGGAAAGTTTCACTCAGCTTTTTCCTAATAACTGCTACTTTGTGGAACAGGCTCCCACTTGGGTACTTCCCTGAAAATTACATGCTTAATCTCTTCAAGTCATGAGTCAGTTGCTATCTATTCTCCATATCCTTATAATCTTCACTTCCTACCAGCTCCTCTTTCATTCATATCACACACCTCATTCATCATAATGGGTTCATTGCATTCATAAATGCAAATACCTTTGGGAAAGATATGGATCCATTTACCCACTCCATCTATGGGTTAAATAGTAGAATTTTTATTTGAAGTAATCACTGTTAATCTAAAAAAAAAAATTAAAAAAAAAACAAAAACTTAATGCAGTATTCACTCATAATAAAAGGAATTATGCTTAAAATCCAAAACTGTGGTTTGGCTTTGCATAATCCAGAAAGAGTTGATAAATCCTAAAAAAAAAAAAAAAAAAAAACTCAATCAACATTATAATTAAGAATGTGTTTCATAGAAAAAAATAGGTTCACTTGGGTATTTCTGGATGATAAGGCTTTTAAAGTAAGCGGTCTTTGTAATTAGAGTGTACAATAAAAAGTGACAGCATTAACAGCAACAATTAAATTGAATATCTAATTTTAATTGTTTTTATATATATATATATATATATATATATATATATAATTATTATTTATAAAAAAAATTATAACATAAATATGTTATAAAATCACTACAAAAATAGCCATTTTGTTTCAACACCCTCTTGTCGAACGTAATTTCAACGAAGAAATAAATTGAATAACATATGTATTTTTTCTTTTCTCAATAATTTTATAGTTTTTAAACTTAATAGTGATTAAATTTGGATTTTAAAATTGGCAGTTTTTAATTTTAATATTAAATTTTATCATTTTATAATTATTGGTTAGTATAAATTCTTTTTAATATTACCCGTATTTTAAAGATCTGAATAGCTATTATAACATGATTTCGTTGTCAAGCTTTTGAATCTTCCTATACTTGGATTTTGATTGGTTATTCTAGCTTTTGTAACAATGTTTCCCCCTAGTGAAGGATCGTTAATTAATTTGAAACTTTTAAAACCATTTATTTTATCTTCAACATCATCACTTGATAAGACACCGAGGGTGTTGAAACAAAATGGCTATTTTTGTAGTGATTTTATAACATATTTATGTTATAAATTTTTTTATAAATAATAATTATATCTGCTCTACTTTGTATTGAGCACTCTTTTAAGAATAGTAATTGTTGGTTATTGGAATTCATTCCGTATATACCAATTATATACTTGGGTATATATATATATATATATATATATATAATGAAATGGACAAAGTCTGACAATTATTTTAAGATATTTTTATGTTTATATGTTCTTTTTATAGATACAAATATTTAAGTAAATGCTCTGTTTATAATAAAACAAAAATGTCTTAAAATAATTGTTGGACTTTGTCCATTTCATGTGTGACATCATTTGTTTATATTTGGATACGCATCGAGCAGATATGAATGCATGAATGAAAATGATGGAGAATTGTAGTTTAAAAACAGTAAGATCGACTTTGCTAGCTGAAACGCTCGTCTGTGGCTCAATCGGTAAAAACACATCAGGCTATATGACGGTTCCGTATAGGATACAGGTTTGATTCCTGTCGGAGGACGCATATTTTCTATGAAAATTTCTTGGACATTCAGGCCAGTAAATGTTGTTAATACTGTTTATTATAAACAGAGCCTTTACTTAAATATTTGTATCTATTTGTACAAAAACGTATTATGGCATTAAAGGCAAGAAATTTTTTACTGTAGGCCATGATAAATTTTAAAACAAAAACACGAACACAAGTCGACCAGTTTCGTCCCCTCTCGTCAGAACTATAAACGGGGAAATAAATTATGAGAAGAAAGTATCGCAGATGACGTGAATGAATGGACAGGGAAAAAATATAATAAGTTATTGATATATATATATATATATATATATATATATATATACACACACACATACTGGGGGTCTTCTACTTATGTTGGAGATTCATTCCTATGGCACAACATAGCCTGATTTTCTATGTAGGTTGGGTCACTTTATTTAAATTATTGTTATAGTGGAACACACCTATTGTTAATAGACTTTCCCACCTATCAGTAGGGTAGTAAGAGACACTTTAGCGGGTCAGTCAGTCAATGTCGGACGACGATTTTAGTCGGATACTAAAGTATCAGCGATCATAACTAGATTTCTCTGCGTCATTACCTATTATATCAAGTTCCTAACGTTTTGAACGTCGAACCTATTTTAGGACCGACTTAGTACAAATACAAGCCTCCACTGGGAAACCACACTACAACAATTATTTGCGGCCACCTCGTCTGGCGACTGTGAGGCTGGTGTTCCGTTATTTAGGATAATGACGCAGAGAAATCTAGTTATGATCGCTGATACTTTAGTATCCGACTAACGGTCATCCGGCATCGACTGACTGACTGATCCCCTGAGCGACTCTTCCTACTTCTACTTATTATAGGTGGGAGAGTCTATTAACAATAGAATAGGTGTGTTCCACTATAACAGTTATACAATCAGAAAGCAAGTTCACCATATTACAAAGCTGGGGAGGAGTGTGAACCGGATGATTGGCAATGATTTTACTATAGAAATGTATTGCTAATGGTTTTTACCATTGAATTGAAATGGGATGGAAATAGTGATTAAGGACTGGTGCAGGCATTGCTGATATAAAAAGTTTTTTTTATATGTACAAAAAACTAAACTCATCCCAATAAGTCAATGTTCAATACTTCCAGTCCAATACTCTAACCACAGAGCTATTTCCTGTATTGTCATTCTTTCTCTTTTATTCATTGTGGCAGAACACAGTCAGGCAAGTACTGGAGGATTCACTGATGTGTGACAAAAGTCAAGGGTCAGCTTTTTGATTTTCACAACCCTTGGGGTGGTGAGGTATTTTTTATTTTTTAATTTTTTTTTAATAAAGAAAGGGACCCAAGGAAGCTGTGTAGCAGTGCCCCCCCCCACAAATCCCCTACCTATACATACTTATGTACATACATACATCTTATGTCAAGCTGGGTATTATTTATCAAGCACTGACAGAGTGCCCTCTACTAGCCCTGACCCTGGGGGTCACCTGAATATTTCAATCTTGATTCATGAAGTAGACTGTCAAACTAAATTTATCAGAACCAGCTGTTTAGTACCCCACCACTACTACCATCTGCCTCTAAGGCAAAAAAAAAAAGGTAGTCTTGCAAAGGAAGAAAAGAGTGATGGAGTTCTACCCTGGGTAGGATCTAAATACCTTTTCATTAAGGCTTCCTGTTACAAATTATCCTAAGCCCCACCTGTAAACGACTTAGGAAAGTCTAGCAAATTTTTGGAGTTATAAATGTTCATTATCACTAATAGCCCAGGATATGAGTAGAATAACAGGGTAGACCAGGCTCTCTAGCCTTGGGTGGTATCAACTCTAACAGAAGCAAAACTGAATTCCATACAATGGAAAAGGAAATGAAAAACCACTTCACTCTCTTTTCAAATAATGTATGCTAATTCACAGATAAGGAAAAATCTTTAAAGAGTCATGATTGCTTATATCCTGAAAAAAAGATGGCATTTTTAATAAAAAGAGAGAAAAAACATAGTAAGATAGGCTTGGATCCTTATCCTTGAGTGGTACCAGTCTAAGAGAAAGAAAACTGAATTTTAAACCATGGAGAAGGAAATGAAAAAAATTCTCCACTCACTTTCTGAAGACTATGCCAATTCACAAATAATATGGAAAAGGAATCTGTGTGGAGAGCCATGATTGCCTATGTACTGAAGGGATATAGCCTTTATAAAAATCACTTTTATATGTTGTGTTGCATCAGGAGTCAAGCAGTCATTGTTCTCCACAACATCCTTTGTAGATCTTTGCAAATTTTTTTTTGTTGCTATCCTACCACTCCCTGTTCCCCAGCATCCATTTACATGAGTCTGTTAGGTGAATTATGAACTGTTTCCCTCTTGACTTCTATATGTCCATTGAGTGTCAAATTCTCTGAACCTTCTTTCCTCATTATCTGTCCCAGAAATTTCAACTGATATAAATAATGTTTGTTATACTTAGTAAAAAGCCTAAAATGTGAATGAGTGATGAAAAGAACTTGGCCTGGTCCATTTTCCAAAATCTAACTGAACTGGGAGGATATTTTGAAATCCTGTCTTTGTTGAGCTAAGAACTTTTAATCACCTGTGAAATGTGAGTGAGTCAGAAGAATAGAAGAAGAAGGGGAAAAGAAAGAATGGATAAAGAGACTAAAGAAGAAGAGAAGAAACAAAAAGAGTAAGGGGAAAGAAAAGGAGAATGAAATAAAGTAGAGGAGAGACAGTAGGAAAGTGAAAAGAAAGAAGTGATAGAATGAGAGAGAGATGGGGGTAGAAGGAAAAGAGAAAAAGAAAGAGTGAGGGAGGGAGAAAGAAAGGTAAAAAGAAATAAGGAAAACAGAAGGAAAGAAAGTAAGAAAATGAAAAGAAAGAATGGCTAAAGTGTAAGAAGGGGAAAGAATAAAAGGGAAAGAAAGGTAGAAAGAAATAAGGAAGAAAGATGGAGGAGAGAAAGTAGGAGAGTGAAGAGAAAGAAGTGATAGAAAGAGTAAGGAGAAGAAATGATAGAAACAGGGTGGGAAAGAAAAGAAAAGAAAAAAAGAGTAAAAGTGAGGGAGAAAGAAAGATAGGAAAAAGAATGAGGAGAGAATGTAGAAGGGATAGAAAGAATATGAAAAGAGAGAAAAAGAAGAAAAAATAAGAGTATAAGAGTGAGGGGGGAAGAAAGGTAGAAAGACATAAGGAACAAAAAGGGGAGAAAAAGTAAAGGATAAGAATAAAAGGAAAGAGGAAAAAGGTAAGGAACAAGAAAGAAGTAGAGAAAGAAAGAGAGTAAATGAGAGATAAGAAATATGAGAGAGGGGGGAGACGAGGGGATGGGGTGGAAAGATGAAGGAATTTAAAAAAACAAAGAACAAGGGGAGATTGATATTCACATGCAGCATCCAAAAAAGAAGAGACAAAATTCTTAACTTCTATCTTTCTGATCACATGACCGTCAATGATTACCTCCTCACCCCCATGATTAAACCTGACCTGCATTCAAGTGAAATACAATTAACTAACTAAAAAAAAAAGATTGCTTAATCTAAGCCTTTTTGTAAAATTTTTTTTTTTTTTTTTTAAACTTTTCCTTTTGTTGTTACACAAACCCAGATATTACATCTTATCATGAAGAAGAGGTTGGGAGCTGCAGTCTTTTAATCAATCGGATTGTTCTGACGCAATTTACACAAGAAAGATAACAATCAGTTAAAAAAAAAAAAAAAAATAACGATATAATGTAAAAACAAGTTTTCCTGATGTCTCGGTCTAGGTAAAGATTCACAAGACAGTCACTAGAGGGAAAATTATAATTAAAATAAGAATTAATTTCCTACTCTTACTGAAAATAGTTCTGCAAACAAATCATGAAGGTTTACATGCTAGTTTCTTAAATCAGACAGCACAATTTCAAATAACGACAGAAACTGGGCTCGGAAGTTTATCATCCATTAGTGGAGGGGATGCTGTCTGTCGTAAGTGACAGACACGTAACAGTTACGACGACAAGAATGGTTTATTAGGCTCAACAACACAACAAGCTATTTATCAGCTATTCAACAACAGCAGAATTTGACACAAGGCCAATATTTAGCAAGCACCACCTGATACTTCACACAGCTCAAAATTATGTCACACTGGGTTTTCTGGAAACTGGTGAACCTTTAATCGTATTTGTCATAATTCAATGGGTTCATTGTTTGAATTTTTTTTTTTTTTTTAGCAGTTTATCAACCCTTAATGGGTTATTTAAAGCCAAAATATATTATGTATTGCAAGAAGAAATCTTTTTTGTGAGTGAATTAACAATTTTTTGAGATAAACAATGATTTTTTCCAGATACATGTCCTATTTAACCCATAACTGGGGGAGAAGAGATGGATTCATATCTTTCTCAAGGCTATTCATGCAAAAGAGAACACAAAGAACTTAGCCAGAATGTAAACCTGGCATGCCGATCTCACTTCATATGCTAATAACTATATAGGTTGGTTCATTCATTTTTTACAGCTTATCAACCCTTTGCAGGTTATTTAAAACCAAAAAACATTAAGATTGTAAGAATTATTTTTTGGGAGATAATAATGGTGTAGTGATGCAAATCTTACTAATTAACCCATAGCTGGGGGAGAGAAGTGGTGGATTCACACCTTTCACAAGGGTATTTGCGCATAAGTGAATATGATACTTGGGAGGTACGGTGGAGTGATGGATAGTGGCTCAGATTCAGGAATTGGAGAGCTGAGTTTGAATTCCATTTGAGTTCATTATATACACTTATGTGCTAATATCCTTGGGAAAGATATGAATACACTTCTCATTCCAGCTATGGACAGACTGGGTTCTATAGCCTTGAGTGGCAACCAGTCTAGAAGGAGGAAAACTCTGAATCAAAACCAGCATGGAGAGGGGTGGGCTCCATCAGGCTATCTTGCCCAAGAAACACCACTTCTACTGTGGCTGTGGTGCTCCTGCAACTCACTCTATCTCCTAGATTATCAGATATATATATATATATATATATATATATATCCTAGACTATAAGATATACATATATATCCTACACTATAAGATATCCTCATGGCCTGACGATTACATCTAGCATGAAACAGCCTGTCATCTCTAAGTGTTGACTTCAATGTTCACTCATATATATATATATATAATATTCCTATATATAATAATGCTTTAGCATGTTAGTTTTTTTCATTGTTATTAAATGTTGAGCAGCTTATATATTAGAATAAAAATGTGACAAAAATGGGGTGACAAAATGTGTTGAGATCTATTTATATTAAGCCCTACCAACCATCCTTCTGCAAGCAGAAGGAGCAGTAGTTAGGCTTAATTGTTATGTATGTATTATGCAACATCTATTTCTTTCTGTTTATTTTGATTGCTGTACACACTTCTCACCCCATCCATCCCTCACCAAACTGCTATCAACAAGCACTATGGTTTCACTTTGTCACTTTTTTGTTTGATGCATATTTTTTCTCAAGCGAATGAACAAAAGTAAGTGACATTTCACATATGGCTTGCCTATAAAGAAGAACTGTTCATAACCATTTTTGGTTCTCACCCGTCAGGTGCAATTTGAAATGCACCAAAACGAAGTTGCATCTTTGTAGTGAGTAAACTGTTTTTGTCTATATGATAAAATTATAATAAATAATTATCACTCTAATATCGGTGTGGAGCCCTCTTTTGGATCAATGCTGTGAACATTAGAACTTATATATTACTTTTATTTTCATTGCGATATATATATATATATATATATATATATATATATATATATATATATACCATATGTTGTAGTAATTGTAGTAATATTCAAAGCATGGACAAATGATAGACTTATAAATATGCAAAATATATTTTGGCGAGAAAAATTTGTCTTGCACAATGCAGTGAGCCACCTTTCATAGCAGCAGGCTTAGCAATTGATTCAATATAAACTATATAGTAGTCTCATATATATATATATATATATAGATAGATATGTATATGCATGTATGTATGTATGTATATATATATATATATATATGTGTGTGTGTGTGCATATATATATATATATATATATATATATATATAAATAAATTAAAAATTGAATGAATAAAGAAATTCTACTTACATGCAAGTTTAATGATTCCTTTTTTGCTCTTTACTGATTTGGCGCCAGGAGTTCCACTATTACCATTCCAAGCTGTGCAATGGCATGAGTAGTCATCTTTTCCAAAGTATTCCTCAACTTCTTCACGTGTAACTTCAATACTCGTGATCAGGTATTTTTCATTAGTGTCTACATCAGGAACTTCCACCCGAGACGTGCTCCGCATTGGAATAAATTGTCCCGAGCATTTGAAAATGATGACAGTGGATCTTTTGGCATGGCAGGAGATGACCACAGACTTGTGTTTCAAGACATAGTAGTAGTCTTTTGGTTCCAGCCGAAACTCTGGCATTTCATACTCCTCTGCCATGGTCATTGGCAAGAGGGCACCTGAAAGAAGAGAAATAAAACATTTTAAGAAACCGGATAAAGTTGGTCGTGCGAGTTTCAAAATTCAAAGATTGAATATTTTTTTAGAGGGTTACAAGAACAATCAACTAATTACTAACAAGTTTCTGAGAGTGAAACAGAATGAGAAGACTTTAGAAAGAACTGGAGACCCAATTCTAAACAGGAAACAAGGGATAAACCTCTACTCCTGTCCAAATGAGCAGGGAGGAAGCACCTTACAACTATTAAGAATTGACTTATTTCCATAACTGCAATGTTACAAAGTTATCCATCTCTAAGTAAATGAATGAAATATCATTTTATTTGAAAAGAATTTGAAAACACTTTAAATGATATGACAGAAATAATGAGTCATTTTTTTTATGCTAATTGATTAAAAACAGAGAAGTCATAATTGTATAATACAATCAGGAAACAAAATCACCAGATTACAAAAGATCCTATATCAACAAAGTCTGAAAATATTTAAAAAAAAAAAATTAAAAAAAAAAAAAAAAAAACAAAAAAATCCCCAAAATCCAATGAATCTTACAAGCAATAATTTTGATCATTTTTTATGAATTTTATTTTGAGATTTTTGTCACGCCTGCAGGTGGACATTTTTATTCTATAGAAGATTTTAAAGATTACTGAAATATGAGCAAATAAAAATGTCAATATCATTTCCGCTATTTTCATCAGAGAGATGGCAAGGAAGCTAATCTGGCAGGTGCTTTAAAAGTGTTTGTAAAAAGATAAGTTGAATGCAGTGGTCCTTGACTTGGTAGTAACTCCACATTGGGAGGCATTATAAACTCTCAAGGAAGCTGTAATTATTCAGAGGAGTTGTAGGAAGTAATATAATTTTATGAAGATATCATCTTGGTAAACATGCTTGGATTTGTTTGACTTCAGAGGTGACAGGCTGTTTATTTGACGAATTATGACCTTCCAGAATATATATATGATATATATATATATATATATAACTGGACTAGAATTATTTCATCTTCAGCTTTTTATTGCAACTCCAATCCACAAAAATATATATATATATATATATATAACTGACTTAGATGAAGCATTGAATTATTATTTTCACTAGTATTTTCTTCATCTCCTTGCTTTTTATTGCAACTCCAATCCATAAAAAGTATAACTAGTAAAGAATGACTTCTGCTGGTTAGCCTTCTTAGATATTGTCAATTAAATTAGAATCTTCTTTTCTCTTGATTGCAACTGCTGGTTAGCTATATACAATTTGAATGACTCTGCTGGTTATTAGATGAAGCATTGTCAATTATTATTCATTTTCACTAGTATTTTCTTTCATCTTCATTTCTCTTTATATGGTGGAACAGGCTCCCGAGAGGATACTTCCCTGATCATTAATCTTAAAATTATTTTAGGGTCAACTGTTATCTTACATATCCTCATAATATGCAACCTCTGCTTTTAAGCTGATTGCATTTAGTTGACTCAATCAATCTACTTGGCCAATGAATGCTGAATGTTTCTTCATAGGGAAAAAGCTATTACCATTACTATCATAAGATGAATTAAGTAACAGTCAAAAGATTAAAAAGCAAGAAAATGTCATTAGAAACAAAGAGAAGAGTGCTGAACAAATATACAATATCAAGCCTCCTATATGGCCGTGAAAGCTGCACAAAAAAGAAAAAAAAGAAGTCTCACCCTGAGGTGGGACGATTCTACAAAAGTAAGTTAAAAATTATTCACACTTGTGCCATAACATATCTTTAGGTTTGTCGCACTGCCTTCTGCTCATGTGTGCTTATAGTTTGTCCTATTGTGGTCATGTGATTGAGGTTTGAGCTTGATTGCATCAGTTTTCTTGCTGCTGTTACAGTGTAAACATGGCTGCTCCGGTAGCAGTGTGCACCATGAAGGAACAAAGAGCAGTAGTCTGATTTCTCCAGTCAAAAGATGTGCCAGGGATTGAAATTCATGAGAGGCTTCTAGCACAATATGGTGACAGTTCATTACTGTGTCGAAGTGTGGAGGAAGAAGTCTACAAGTGGCTGGATAAGTGTGATGCACGAATAAGGATCAGGACGCCCATCAACTTCCACCACTGGCTGGAAGATAATAATAATAAGATTGCTGTCGGGAGACTTGCCTATATTTCTATTTAATTCTACCACACACACACACACATATATATATATATATATATATATATACACATACACAGGGCTAAGTCAAAAATGATATGCACTTTAACCATAACATATCTTCAGGTTTGTCACACTGCCTTTGCTTATGTGTGCTTATAGTTTGTCCTATTGTGGTCATATGATTGAAGTTTGAGCTTGATTGCATCAGTGTGCATCAAAGAACAACAAAGACTGCTTGGGAATATCAGTTGCCATAAGCGTGGATGTGTGGGTGGTGTAATCGATAACGGCTCAGAATTGGAATCAGAGAACCGAGTTCCAATTCTAGTTGAGTTCTTTATATTCACTTAAACACAAAAAAATCCATCGGAAAGGCATGAATCCACATCTCCCCACCCAGCTATGGGTTATATCACTAAACCATTATCTTAAAAAAAATAATCTTACAATATAAAAATATTTTCTAGCTTTAGCTAAACTGCAAAAGGTTGATAAGCCGTAAAAAACGAATTAATCATCTTCACAATAATTTAAACCATTTATGTTTAATACTAGGTTACATCATTTGTAAGTGCTTGGAATTTACATTCTTCAAGTATAGGTTTTACAAAAAAAATTTTTTTACTAGCATTCACTCAAAATGAAAAGAGGAAAGTATAAATCCACCACTTCTCCCCCAGCTAAGGGTTAATTATGAGGTATTGTGTCAGTAAATCCAAACATTCCAAATAAATAATAATCTTCAAAACATTAAAATAAATTCTGGCTTTAAATAACCTGGTTGATAAACCTTAAAAATAAATCAATCAAGGTCTGTGTGAGAGCGTTTTTGCCTGCTAGGTGTAGAAAAACCGAGAAGTCTTTGAGAAAAAGAAAAAGAAGCGGGTTGGGTATAAATTGAAAAGAATCATGACTGAGATTTTGCCGGGTCGTAAAAATATTTATCTTTAGCATCAAGATTAAACATATCAACAGGTTAGCTTGAAATTCAATAGCCACACGAAAGAAAACATTGGAAATAATTTCCTCAGTTAGAGGAGGGACTCGTACAGACAAGTTTCGAATGTTTCATTGATTTTGATATCTGTTTCCGTTTTGGTTCTTCTTTGTCTGAATATTTGTAATTTTTTTTTGCGGATTAATTATGTATTTCTTTGTTATATATATTTTTTTCTTTTCTTGCCCCCTTCTATCTTTTGATTAGGCTTTTAAAAATGACAAAACTTTGCTAAAATACATCACCTTTTTTCATAATCCGCCATTTTCAACTGAGCCTCGTTTTCAATTTTTCATACGTTCTCTTTGCGCCTCTGTTTCGACAGAAGAAACGGTTTCGTTTTCTGTTTCAGTTTCATTCATTAAATGCCGTGATTCATTCTTTCCTTTGGGGCTTAGATAAACCATTTCCCCTCTATTTTTTTTATAGTATTTTTTTTCATTCTCTCTTTATTTTCGTTCTTCATTTTTTCTTTCTTTTTATTACAGACTTTACTACCTTATCTTTTTTATACTTCTATTCACTTTTTGTTTGATTTATTTTAAATCCTTCTTCGACGCCCCATATCCACCTTTTTCTTTCCGTTTTTTTTTTTTTTTGCTTCCGATTTCAAGTCAATCCTTACCTTTTCCTGGTTTCTTTCTTTTTTTTCTAATCCTTTTGCCCCCTCACTCTGCTCTTTATTTCCCAAAACTAATGATCTTTTTGAGGAAAAAATATTTCAGGCAACTAAGCCGAAGACGATCAGGCATAGTGTGCCATACCTGCTACTTCTTTTTTCCGAATACTTCAGCGAGTCAGTGCCTCCCCTCAGTCTCGCATTTTAATCAATAACGTGGTGGAGGGCAGCACCTAATTAGTTATCACGGAACAAATGCCTCCACCGCCACTACAAGAATGCGAAAACGGGTCAAGGAATAGTTGTGGGACTGACGCGAAATAGCTTCAGTCACGAGACTCCTCAAGTGAAAGCTTAGTTGTTAGAGAAGCGCGTGAATGTTCTAGAGGCCAAACGAATGATAGCTATTATTAAGATATACGGAGAGTAAATCCCGATTTTAGAATCCACCTATATTCATGAATTAATATATTTAAAGTACTTAAAATCATTCAAAATTGGAACCTTGAACGTCTGTACACCTTTGCCATCGAGTCACAAGATTATTTATGCCTTTACCATAAAACTAACTGTTTGAGCACCAAGAAATCCTTGAATGCATTTTTCTACGCCTTCTTTGTAACGGAACGTCTTTTGGCTTAAAAAAAAAGTTCAGATGCCTGAAAAGATGGCAGTGAGATCATGGTGGATGCGGCATTATGATGTATCTGAAGTCGGTGATCATCTGTAGCGTTATATTGGCAACATGTGGTCAAGCTTTGTCAAGAAGCAAAGTTGGACCATATCGAGTAACTAGTGCCGGTCACATTTGACTGAATGTGCATTTCATCCAATTGATAGCATTAAACTTCGGCAGTGAT
Source organism: Acanthosepion pharaonis (assembly GCA_903632075.3). Lineage (NCBI taxonomy): Eukaryota > Metazoa > Mollusca > Cephalopoda > Sepiida > Sepiidae > Acanthosepion > Acanthosepion pharaonis. Next base: position 1,385,885 of record CAHIKZ030000200.1, read on the forward strand.
GCTCTGGTTAGATTTCAGAAAGTAATGTAATGGGTAACGTTAATGGTGGATCACCACACAGTCGCCGTATTCCTCTGATGGTGCAATTTCGGTTTTAGAAAGTGTTTAACAGTGGAGTAATGGTTAGCGGCTCGGATTGAGGAATCGGTGAGGCGAGTTCGAATTCTAGTCGAATCCATTACATTCACTTACTAGCTAATAGCCTTTGGAAAAGTATGAATCCTCGTCTTCTTTCCACAGTTAATGGTAAATAGTAGGACAGACTGGGTTCTATAGCCTTGGATAGCAACTGGTCTAGGAGAAGGACAATTCTGGATTCAAAACCTGAGGTGGGTCAGTTGAAGCCCTTTGTGGTCTGTATCCGGTTCTTCTCAGCCTTGACTCACTTCCGAATATTTAAACAAATGATAAATGAAAGGAAGGGCTCATTGGTCAAACAGAGAACCTTTTTAGCACCCGTACATATTGAAGAATCGGAGAGCCGAGTTCGAATTCCAGTCGGATCCATTACATTCACTTACGTGCTAATACCCTTGGGAAAGATATGAATCCTCTTCTTCTCTCACCGGCTATGGATAAATAGAAGGCAGACTGGCTTCTATAGCCTTGGATGGCAACTGGTCTACTGCAGAATGAAATGGCAACCTACTGCGGGGAAAATTGAAAGATACATGATCGCCTAAGCGTGTATCACGCATGTTACATAACTGACTGAATTTATGTTATTTGCCAAGATCAAGCCATTGATCCGATCGCTTACGGTTGTCATAAGGGATCCATTTCTCATCGCAAGACATTATTCGATCAAGAAATGGATCATTTGGATTTCGCATATGCAGCATCGGACGCATTTCAAAACGTTAAACTCATTGACTTTCACAGAGTTCAGTTGGGATCCATTTATCGGATTTCTTCACCATGCCAATTTTTTTTAGATAAGCCTTGAATGTTGACATAATCCGAGACATTTCTCAAACACTTTAACGAAGGTTTTTTTTATTTTATATATATATCTTCGATTAGTGTTTTCAGATGTTCATTGTCAATTTCGTCCTCAACCAACTTCAAGACTCGTATTCCCACTTCGGAACTTTAGAAACCGACATCATACTGAGCAATCACAAGAGGATCCCTCACCCCAGGCTCTGTTGATGTTCGCAGCCCTCACCCACTTCTAAAACGATTTAAAAAAAAAAAAAATCAATATTTTTTCGATTCAAACAAATGTCGCAGCCAATAGAAGGTCAAAAGAAAAATTAGTTCCCAGAATTCATATTTAAGTAGTGCCATGTATCCAAACTTAATCACTAGTAATCAAATTATTCGACATCATAAAGGTAACAAGGAAACAAGGTAACAAGGTAACAAGGTAACAAGGAAACAAGGTAAAAAGGAAACAAGGTAACAAGGAAACAAGGTAAAAAGGAAACAAGGAAACAAGGTAAAAAGGAAACAAGGAAACAAGGTAATCATGAAAAAATAACAAGGTAAACAAGGAAACAAGGTAACAAGGAATCAAGGAAACAAGGAAACAAGGTAACAAGGTAATAAAGGAAAACAAGGTAACAAGGAAACAAGGAAACAAGGAAACAAGGAAACAAGGTAACAAGGAAACAAGGTAACAAGGTAACAAGGAAACAAGGTAACAAGGAAACAAGGTAACAAGGAAACAAGGTAACAAGGTAACAAGGAAACAAGGTAACAAGGAAACAAGGTAACAAGGTAACAAGGTAACAAGGAAACAAGGTAACAAGGTAACAAGGTAACAAGGTAATGCTGTGTTAGTGATGATAACACTGTAACAGTTTTATGTACTAAACACTCAACAACTGGGTCCCGTTCCAAGGAACTGATTGAGAAGTTACTTTTTAGGTATACTGTAATGTCACTTCTACACTACTTATAATATTTCTACTTCCTTTCTAAAGTGTTGATAACAGACACAAAAAAGAAACTAGGAGAACTAATACAGAAAAGAAGGTAGTGAAGGAAAGCGAGAAGAAAGGACTAAACATCAATTGCAAGAAGACAGAATGCATGATTGAAAGTAAAAGGAAGAACCCAATATATGAACTAAAGATTGGAAATACCGAAACCAAACAAGTGCAGCAAGATAGATATCTGTTAAGTATATTAAATACGATACTGAAATCCAAAGGCGCATTGAGATACAGAAAGACGCCGTTTAAAAGCAAAGCAAAGTATGAAGAAATATGAAAATTTCGTTAAAAAACTAAGAAAAGAGTACTGAACTGTTACGTAATATAAATCCTCCTATATGTTGATTTTCTAAGCGTAGCTTAGATGCGGCATATGACCGAAAATATGGGGCACCCAGTGAGGATCAAACTCACTATTCAGTCGTAATTGATCTAGCGGTATTAGCTTGCTAACCATTAAACCATGTCAATGTATCCTAATGATTTTCTAAACGTAGCTTAAATGTGACACAAGGCCGAAAGTATGAGGCACCCAGTAAGGATCGATTTTCCTATATGACACAGAATGCTGGACAATCTCCTCAAAGATGAAGAAGGGATGTGAACCAACAGAAATGTGGTTCTACAGAAGGATACTGAGGATACCATATACCGAACATGCGAGCGAGCAATGACGAAGTTCGAGAGACAATGACAAAAAAAGACACTTACATTTATGTGTGTGTGTGTATATATATATATATATATATATATAGAGAGAGAGAGAGAGAGAGAGAGGGAGAGAGATTCAAAAGTTAAAGTATGTACACTACAGTAATGAAAAACAAAACGTGCGCACAAAACGTATTGCATTGATTATACAAGCATATCAATGAAGTTTATTTCATAAAATTAAGAGGGGGTAACAGATGTAAAAAATAATATTTTTAACAAGATTTTCTTAAAAAAATAATTTGAAATATAATTTCATTCATTTGTGAATAAGTCCTGAATGTTTCATTAAAATCGGACAATTATTTGATTGTTACAAGAATTTTCAAAACAATGTCTTTTTACCACAAAAAAGATGCTAAAATTCTTATAGTAATCTTTAGCTCACCGAAGAAACAAAATTTTTAACTCAAATTTCAAATGTTCTAGAAAGGATTAAAACATTTAATAAAATAATCAAAAATACTTTGGTCATTTCTCGTAATATTAAACATTTTGACGATAAAACCTTGTTTTCATCAAGTTTGGGGCCGTTTTCATCATGGTATGTTCTTTTTGAAAAATTTTGAAAACTTAACGATATTTTTCACATCTGTTTATAAGCAAATGTTTCAAGATAAAATCCTTACATTTATTTTGATAAGGTCACTCACGAGACGAAACGCGTTGGTAAAGAAAAGTTTTCTTTTTGCATTTATTCAGTCTTTTTACAGATATATTTTATCTGAATTCTTACAGACACAAACACATGTAGTCGGTTACTCATAGGAATATCGTATGTTTGATAACAAATGGTTAGTTTTTCCGGGTAATAAAAACATCGGTGATGAATACAAAAGTTGCGTGACTGTATACTCAAGGGAGTTTTCTTTTAATGGGGGACATACGTGGAAGACCATAGAATTCTCGTTTCAGTAAATAAAGGGACTTTTTACTGAATTATCATAGTTTTACTTATTTTGTTTAAAACTTTAAACCTTAATCCCCAGGTATCATCAACTGATATTTCATTAAAGATTAGTGTGTGTGTGTGTATATATATACACACAGTGAGTTAAACAAACCTACCTAGGTTTCACCTGACGATCCGTTTAGGTGAAACCTAGGTAGGTTATCTAGCTCACTAGGTGTATCTAGGTCTGCTCTACAGTTGTATTGAGCTCTTTTGTTAGTTGTTTACTCGTATCGGGGTTTTTTCTTTGGGCTTTAAACCTGTATCTGTGCGATTTTTTTAAAACTTTTTTTCCCTCGAGATTGATTTGATTATTGGCAAATCAAAAACTCGAGGGTTTTTCGAAACGAGTATACTTATCTATATTTGTATGTATGTATGTATGTATGTATCTATCTATCTATATCTATATATATATATATATATATATATATATATACACACTCCAACAGATTTTCGTAAAATTTTCACTTCCCAAAATTATAATTTAGATGTATGGAGAAAACCAGAAGCCATTAGTCTAACTCAGTGTTTCCCAAGTGATGCAGTGGGATGGAAGAGGATAGCAGGTGAGGCGGAACGATTGAAAGATAATCAAAGATTTAGAAACAGTTTTAAAAAATTCATATGTCAAAAATAAATATGATTTCAAAATTGAAAATATTATTATGGATTACTTGTAATTGCATGCACTAGTCCAAGTATAAATAGTTATAAATGACTGACTGATTTTATAATAGAGGTACTTTTGCATTATATCAAATATTAAAAATATATTAAGTAGGCTCCACAAATTGGAGGAGAGAGTTATCAATGATAATGTTCTGACTTCGAATCCGCGGTTCTCTCCCTTTAAGCCCATCTCTGTTATTTTTTTTATATTTAAATATACTTTTTATCACATAATACTTGGTGAGGTGCGAGAAAATTTTCATTCCGAAAATGCGACCCAGAGAAAAAAGTTTTGGAATCACTGGCAATTAAATTGACGTTAGGAGAACAAAGTGATCTATATTTTGCAGCCTAGCGCTGGACGAGACTCCGTTTAGTATATACGCGTCAGGTTGCGGAATTATTGATGTACTCTCGTGTGTTTGTAAATATGGTTTGGTTGGAAAATTAAGTGTTTGTAAATAGTTGCCAGTGGGAAGGTTAACTTCAGTCGAGAGGTGATAAAGATTTAATTAGCTGTGGTCTATTTTCGCGTCAGGATAAGAAGAAGTGTCCATTATTAACTTACAATCTCATTGTCGTCTCACACACTCAAACTTCGGAAATGTGACTTCGCGACTGGACAGCCTTAATAATTAACTCAGAAAGGCGATTACAAACAACAAAAAAAAAGCTGGAAATATTTCACTTTCGTAATCGGGCAACTAATCGTTAATCTTCGTCGACGCATAGAATCTATCAGAAGAAATCGATGGGGGAGGGTTCATTAAAAACTGTTGATGCTTATTAGGATTCTTTTTTTTTTTTTTTTTAAATCAAAATAGTTTTTAACGTCGGTTCTTAGTCTTTCGAGTGTATGGGGAGGTGCTGCGTAGGTGACTGACCTCCGGTTCCAGTAAATCACTATAGGACGACATGCGTTAAAGGCAAGTGAATACGAAAAACATGTTAATGCACGCGCGTGCACACACACACACATATATATTATAAAGAGGTAAACATAGAAAGAATTAATTAGTAATATTAATGTAATTAATGGCGAATTCTCTTCGTTAACAATCTCAATAAAGCATTAACTTACTAACAATCGATTGAATAACGCGAACCTTATGTATAAAATTACAGCCTGATGATGAAAATATGATATTTTTGAAAGTACTTGCTACTCTAAAAATACACCAGATCCATATGACAACAATTTTATACATAAGGATCGCGTCATTCAGTGGATTGTTAGTAAGTTAACACTTTATTAAGTTTGATAGCGAAGAGAATTCGCTATTAATTACATTAATATTACTAACTGATTTTCGTTATGATTACCTCTTTATAATATAAAATATATGCTCCCCTAATATATATATATATATATATATGTGTGTGTGTGTGAAAATTTCATATACCGTATATCTGTAAAATGAAAATATGAATAAAGACAAAAGGAAAATTTATCTTAGCTGACATGTTTCGTCTCCTGAGGGACATTATCAATGCAGTATAAAACATTTTATTTTGTGACAAATATTTCTATTTCGATTATTAGGCACTGAATTCTAACAGCTCATATCCATGAACTTGCGTAACTTTTCCGCTAACCTTATGAATATTCATGAGCACTTTTATAATCCGACATCACTTTCATAACTATACACCTTATTTTTAGGGGGTACACCCCATAACTCTCCCACTCTAATATATATGACTAAAGACCAGAGGAAAACTTATCTTAGCCGACGTGATTCGTCCTCAAAGAGACTTTGTTAACGCAAAGGCAAGGATTTTATTTTGTAAGAAGTATTTAAACCGAAGAGCAAAAAAATGTTACTGTATTTATCAATTTTGTTAAGTCTAGGAACGCTCATAAATATTCACGTTAGCTGAAAATTATATATATATATATACATATATATATATATACATATATATATATATATATAATTGAACATGGGAGTCAACACCCAGAGGCAACAGACTGTTTCATGCTAGACGCAATCATCAGGTGACAGATTGTTTCAAGCTAAACGCAAACATCAGGCCTGGTGATTGTGTTTAGCATGAAACAGCCTGTCGCCTCTGAGTGTTGACTTCAATGTTCATTTTTATATTTACATACAATCTATCTCTAATATTGAGCACTTTATTCCATAAATATAGCACACCTTAAAACTATATTTCTTCATGTATGTATGTGTGTGCACTTGAGTTTCAAATAGACGTCATAGTTGAAACAAAAGGAATGATTGGAATTTTTTTTAAAAATAATAACGAAACACTGTCCTAAAATGTTTTCAGGCTAAATTAAGGGTGAGGACGAAATTATCTGAATATTTAATAAAAATGATGGTTCCGTTAGAATATGGATCCTGAGGTAGATTTACCTAAAATAATAATAAAAAAAAAGATAAATGCAGAAATTAAAAAAAAAAAAAAAAAAAAAATTAAATAAAAATAATCCTCCAGATCTGTCTATTTGAAACTGAAAGGTGTAACGTAGACATATTTTTACCTGAGCTCGAAAATCAACCCTTGAAACCGGGGTGGTTAAATGTGTATATAAAAAAAACAAACACATTCTTTATTAATAATGTTATTTTGGTGACTTTTATTGTTACTGGATTTTTATGTCTTGAGAGATGATCCATTTATTTCTTTAATAAAATAGACTTATAAATATTTGGAAACAATCGATATATTAAATAAATGGATGAGAGAGAGAGAGAGAGTGTGTGCGTGTGTTTGCTATAAAATTAAGCTATCGTCTATCAGAGAGAGAGAGAGAGAGAGAGAGAGAAAAGAGAGAAAGAGAAGGAGACAAAGAAAAAGAGAGAAAGAGAACGATGCGGTTTGGAATAAAAAAAAAGTGCATTATTATCAGCTTTTAAAATTAGTTTATTGTAATTTTCTTGAAATGCTTGACTTTATTTTTTCAACTGACGGAAAATGAGGTTAAAAAGAAAATCATAAAAAAAAAAAAAAATCAAAGAATAATGGAGAGAAATACGTTTAAAATGGAGGGAAAAATGCGTTTAAAAATACGGAAAAAATGGCGGAGAAAAGAAAAGGTAAAAAAAAAAATCATTATGGAACAAATTAAAAATCACATGGGACAAAAAAAAAATAGTTAAAACAGCCAATTAAAAAAGAAAAAATATATAAAAAAGGATCTAATGAAAAGATAATATAAAGAAACCGGAAGTAAGTGGCTGATGGGAAAATGTGAAAAAGATCGGAAAAAATCGAATTTCTAGGACAAATATTTAAAAATATAAAAAAATGAAAATGAATGATAAAATTAAAATCAAATCAATAAAAATGCACTAAATGTAAGTGAAAAAAAAAATTAGATCTAAAATATATTTCTAACGTTACAAAACTAAAACAAATCTATAAAAAAAGCAAATGAATTTACAATTAAAAACAAAAAATAAAATCTGTAAAAAATAAAAGTAAAATTTTGTTCGAAAAATAGAAAAAATAAATCTCTGAAATAGAAGATTAAAAAAATATATTAAAAACGTCAAACAAACAAATAAAAATGTATATACAACAATAAACATAAAAAAATAATCTATAAAAACAGGAAATGAAATCTCGAAAAACGAAAACACAATATGGGTTTAATTTAAAAAAAAAAAATGAAACATATAAAATTACAAATAAAATTAAAAATATATGTATAGAAGAACGCAATAAACTATTAATCCTAGAACACTAACCATCAATTAACACTAATAATAACCATGGGTATATCATACCCGATTTTGAAAATATAAAAAAAAAAAATAATAAAAAAAAATGTAAATATTTGAAATATTTTACATGCAGGCACTCCAAACTTTGTACTTTGAGTTAACATTAATAGGAACTGAAAAACATTATTTAGGTAAGAAAATCAGGTACTGAAAATTGTAATTAAAAATAGGAAAATTTGCGCTGTTACACGAAAAGTAAAATTTAAAAATTAGAAATAATGCTTTGTACTGATAAAACTAAAAATCAAATTTAAAAGTAAAAAAAAAAATTAATGTAAAATATAAAATTTATTAAAAAAAATAATGAATTGTGAGTTTTTTGGTTCAGTTGTAGTCATTAATCGCGTGTATCCTATTCCGGCCCTCCCTTTACTGCTCAGGCACTTAATAGTTTCTGTGTCTTAGCTATGCTAATTAGACGGTCATTTACATATCTCTACAAAAATGAAAAATTGTAAAATAATTATAATACAAAATTAAATTGCTTTTTTTCATGTGTAAACACAAAGCAAATCTTAATTTAAAAAAAAAAAATCTACTATATTATATAACACTGGACTGAGATTTACAAACGAGAGAGATAGAGAAAACGAGAGAAAATTAATATGAATGAAGTTAATCAAGTAACAGTAAAATCCAGACACCCACCCACACCAAAAACCACTTTGTGCTCATGGAAGATTTCAGAGAGTAAAGGAATTAAGAGTCCATTAATCCCAAAGAGAAAAGGCCTTTTTTTTCCTTCTTGAAATGACGTTTATAACGAACTTCATCACCCCACTTCAAACCACGAAAAAGAAATTCGCGCTATTTGTTGCCACAAAGAAAACTGAAGCCAATACTTGTGTTGACTTGACAACCGATTACCAATCTTCAGAATGTTCTGTTTAGAATAGGAGATAGAAAAAAAAAGACTATTTTGCCGGTCCCCCGGTAAAATAGACTCCCAGGATATTTCGCCGGTCAGTCAGTTATGTGTCATACGTAATACGCGCTTAGCTGAGCATATATCTTTCGATACATGACTGACGAGACAGATTTTCTCCCGCAGTGGGTTGCTATTTATTTCTGCGGTGACCAGTTGCCATCCATCTATAGAACCCGGTTTTGCTTCTTACCCATAGAAGTGGGAGAGAAGAAGAGGATTCATATCTTCCCCAAGAGTATTAGCACGTAAGTGAATGTAATGGATTCAACTGGAATTCGAACTCGGCTCTCAAGATTACTCCACCGTTTTGGCGTTAGATAGTTTTTATTATTATGAAGGCAGGCAATAACATCTTACAGATTTAACACAGAAGTTTGTTTATTTTCACCATCAATTGTTAAGTTAATTTAAAATCTTTTCCACAAGCAAATTTTGAAACAAAGTTAAATCACTTATTCAACATCAATTGCTAAGAGAAATATAGAAGTTTGTGAATATTTTAAGAACTTCTGAGAGAATCGTCTCAGCAAATCAAAAACTTGCCCTTTGGCATGGTTCTCTTGCCAAAACACTTCAGGTGCACCCATTGAAGACAACATTCACAGACCATAGAATTTTTGTTGTTTAAGTCCTGCCAACACCGCTCATACAACCACTGCGCTGAAGATCTCAAGGCGCCATAATCTTTTTTAGCTTTAGCAATTGTTTTACTGTCTCTTTTAGTTCAGCAAAGGAATTGAAAGTAGCTTCAACTAGTTCCATGGCTATACTGAATGAGTATTGTTTATTGCTTTATGAATATATATATATATATATATATATATATATATATAAATTTTAAATGTAACTATAACAGCAAAAACATTTCGATTTCATTTTTGCCTTGAAAAAGTCGGAAGACGAAACGCGTCGGCAAAATGTATGATTTTTTCCAATTGTCATTTGATACCAATCTGTCTTGTCCACAGAATTCATCTGGGAATTTATATATATATATATATTCTCCGACTGACGCCGATTCAGCCGGGTTTCGATCCTAGCTAGAGGCAACCGTACGTCTAACTACACTGATGAGCTGTGATATAGCGAAACAGTGTGTCTGTGGACTATATATATATATATATATATATATATATATATATATATATATATATATATTACTTCTAAAACACTATTTATATTTACCGTCAAAATAGCCTTGGTGTCTATCTTACCATAATAGCCTTGGTGTCTATCTTAACAGGACCGGCAAAATAGCCTTGGTGTCTATCTTATAATAACCTTGGTGTCTATCTTGCCAGGACCGGCAAAATAGACTTGGTGTCTATCTTGCCAGGACCGGCAAAATAGCCTTGGTGTCTATCTTAACAGGACCGGCAAAATAGCCTATTTGAAGAAAAAAAAAAAGAAGTAAAAAGAGGGAAATTTGAGAAGAAAAAAAAAAGAGGAAATGTAATACATTCAAATTTTAGCTTGACCAAAAAAAAAAATGGGCATGGATACTGTAATCAAAGTACAGGTCCTTTATATTCGCTTACATAACATGAGAACAATTTGACTGAAAGTGTTAATGTATTTGTTTACTAAATCTTCCTCTTGACATCATGATTTGTTATTGTTACTGCTATGAAAACATTCTTCTTTTTTTCTGTTCAGTATAATCACTTACGGTGTCATTAGCCGAGAGTAAATTAAGGTAGCAAATACGTGCATGCTGTTTGCACAGATTCTAGTGTTAAGAGATACTTAACATGTAAAAGTTATTTCATGCGTCGTGCCACGTTAGAACGTGGGCGATCATGACTTCACAAATTCCTATCTTTTGTAGCGCTTATACAATGTTTGTCTTAACACTAAACCCCCCCACCCCACGTCACGCTCCCTGTTCTGCCATCCATTTTCAAAAGCTTATTAAGTAGGTTACCCGCTGTGACCCCCTTGTACCGGTTGACTTCTCTCGGCTCTGTGAGTGTCAAATTCAACAAACCCTCTTTCCTCATTATGTTTCCTTACAAATTTCAATTACCTCTTTCTGATTTTAAGTGTAAGCGCCCCTTTTTTGTTGTTGGAGGTTCTAAGAGTGTACAGACGCTTATAATCCCCTCTGCACCCCCGTCAACATCGGAAAATTGTGAGAAAATTAGAAAATAAGATTTTCTCATAAGATGTTCCTTGTCTGTCACATTTAATGAAACATGAATAAATGAAAGGCTGCTGACAACAATTTTATATATATATATATATATATATATATATATATATATATATATATATATATATATATTAAACGTTGGCCATGTGACCACTAGGATGTAGGTCAGCTCATCGGTCTTCCCCTACCCAGGCTCTCCAACCTCCATAATATAATTCCAGTAACGGTGCCTCTCCTTCTCTCCATACCTCCCAATATGTCCCCTATAACACACTCTCTCTCTCCCTCTCTCTCTCTCTCTAACAGTATTCCACAACAAACTGATACCATAAACAGTTTTGAAAAATTCTGCGAATTTTAAAATTAAAATTCGTAGGTGAAAATGGTCATTTACTAAAGGTATCTTAATTCCAATTGTAAAGAAAATGTGTTCTGTTTAATGAAAATAAACATTGAGCGCTCGTTTGTGAGTCAGTTTTAACATATTTTAAATTCTATGTTGTGTTAATAGGACTCACCTGGATTATACCAAAGGATTACTACTTGTGTGTGTATGTAGATTATATATATATATATATATATATATATATATATATACCGTACCTGGGAATACTAATGGGTATGTTCCAATCCTCATAAATACATTGAACACTATTGTAAGTCGGGGTAATATGCTGTGTAAGTAGTCCACCACTAGCAGTGGTTTACCTATTTCACGTCGCTGGCGAGTATTGTATTTTGTTGATGTCATAAAGATTACCATTTCATTTCCAACCTCCGTTTTGGTTATTCCTTATTCAGTAACCTTTTCTTCGTTAGAACACTATCTATGAACCCCTTTTCATTATCTATCTATCTATCTATCTATCACAGGCTATTCGTATCTATCTATCTATCTATCTATCTATCTATCTATCACAGGCTATTCGTATCTATCTATCTATCTATCTGTTATATACTGTACCTATGAACACTAATGGGTATGTCCCTGATAAATACGTTGGACACTATTGTAAGTGGAGGTAATATGCTGTCTAAGTAGTTCACACACGAGCAGTGGTTTACCTACTTCACGCCGCTGGCGAGTATTGTATTTTGTTGATGTTATAAAGATTATCATTTCATTTCCAACCTCCGTTTTTGGTTATTCCTCATATTTTCTAGGTTACAATAATATATGAGGTGAAAATACAAGGTGCGACAGAAATACCTCGCACATAATGGTAAGACATTAGTGGCAATGGTTTCTTCATGCAGCTAATATATTTCTGCCGCTGGTAGAGTAATGGATAGCGGCTCGGATTGTAAAGGAAGGCAGTATTGCCACGAGTATGCAGTAAGTCTAAGTGAAAGGGTGGATTGAGGAAAGAACAAAAAACAAAGAAAAAAATTTCAGTATCACTTTGTTGGCGTGTTTCTCTCTCATATAATAATAATAATAATAATAACAACAAAGAAAAGAATACTGAACTGTTACGTGACATCTGGTCTTTACGGTAGCAAATTTTGGACAATTTCCTCAAAGATGAAGAAGAGACTCGAGGCGACGGAGATGTGGTTCTACAGAAGGATGCTAAGGATACCATAATAGTAATAATCTTGTTATAATAATAATAACGAAGAAAAGAATACTGAGCTGTTACGTGATATCTGTTCTTGTTTACGGCAGCGAATGTTGGACGATCTCCTCAAAGATGAAGAAGAGACTCGGGGCGACGAAGGTGTGGCTCTACAGAAGGATGCTGAGGATATCATAGACCGAGCGTGTGCGCAACGATGAGATCTTAGAGAGTATGCAAACAAGGAGAAGGCTTATACTTAACATCAAGAAGAGGCAGCCGAACCTCCTAGGACATATAATGAGGAAGGGGGGCTTGCAGAATCTGATACTCACGGGTCGAATAGAGAGACAAGGGAAAACAACCCGTGACATTCCTTGCGGGCTTAAGCAAGTGATGACAGAACGTGATCTGGGGGAGGAAGCAAAGGGAAGGAACTTGTTGAGAGCTGAAAGGGATAGAGGGACGTGGAGAGAGCCATGATCGCCTACGTCCTGAAAGGACACGGCACATAGAAAATAATAATAAACAAAATGATTGACGTCTTCCAATATTTTTCAACAGTTAAAAGATGAACGCGATTTAAGGAAAAAAAGAGAAAAACAGTATTTGACAATGTTAAACAATATTTCAACAAAATATCTGTCTTCTTAAAGCTATATTTAATTTTTCTTTATTTTCAGTTTCAGTTGCATGCTTACACGCAGATAGCGTTTCATTCGTTTTGACGTGTTGATTACCATTACAGCCATTTTTTTCAATACAAGGCAAGCAACGTTTATACAAAGACTTATGTCTTGTAGATTTTTTGCTATATTCTTATTTTTATATTCTTCATATTTTTATTTTAAATATGTAGATTTTTTATATTCTTGTAGATTTATATATTTTTATACTTAAAATTTTTTTTTTTGTGGGGGGGAAATATAAATGGAAGACAGACAGACATACAGTTTTAATATTGTTTGTTGTTCATGATGACGGTCGTCTTTGAGTATAGAATCCAGAGGTTAGCAGTGAATATTTCGAAGACATTAGGAAAGCGTTGTTCAGGTTAGCAGTGGATATTTTGGTAAAAGTAGCAGAGCGTAGTTCTTCCTTCTGTTCCTCTTCGCCTGATAAGCTGGACTGGACATTTGAGTAGAGTAAACAAAATGGCCGCCTTTATACACGACGGGTTGAATATTCTACGTCTTCTGATTGGTTAACCTTCTATTGATGGACTAGAAAGTGAGTCAAGTTGGGCTAGCTCACTAGTACATATATACACAAAAAAACTGCAACATTGTTTAACATTGATTTTCTTTTCTTTTTCTTAAATAATAATAATAATAATACATACATACATACATACACACACACACACACACAGAACAATCAAAGCTAATCGACCAGACATTGTGATCAAAGGCCACAAGAACAGAATGTGCTTTCTTATTGATATGACATTCCCTGCCGATTGTTTTGTATCTTTGAAGATCTTTAAAAAAAAACTGTCAAAGTACAAGGATCTTGAAGTGGAAATCTAAAAAATATGGCACATGAGAACATCAATAATTCCAGTTGTAGTTAGAGCACTCGGATTGATTAGAAAAGGGTCCGATAGACACTATGAAAGGATCCTTGGTAGCCCATGCCTTAAAGAAATACAAATAATTGTACTCACGATATTGAGTCTCCCCCCCCCCGGGGCAACATGTGACACAAGGTCGGTTGTTTATTGTGGTTTATTGTACTCACAAGTACAGCTTATACATTACGAAGACCTTTATCTATGTAAAATGTGTGTGATCTTAGTTTTTCTTTTGTTTTTTTACAAAAAATAATCAGTGAAAAATATGGAAGCCATTTCTGACCTTAGGTCTCTGGTTGGGAGCTAAAAGGAAATGGCTATACAACAAAGAAAAAAAATACTACTGCTACTATTATTACTGTTACTACTACTACTAATAATAATAATAACAAGAATAACGATAAGAAGGAAATAGAGCAGTAGAAATTTGCCAATATTACGAGAATTTCCAGAGCAATGTGTCGTCTGCTATTTTATTTAATGTTCAACGAAGAGGCAATTTCCCTGCGTTTTCTTTGAGCCAGGAAACTGTACGATTCTTTTCCGGTTCGCCAAAATATATTAACATCAAACATTCAGAAGCACTTTTATCCATCAACTCAGACAACAATGTGTTCCGCTCTACCAGGTAAAACAAATATAACAGTAAATATTTTACAGAAATCCCGCACAGCACCATAGTTTTCAAGCACAAAGAAATGTCATTCAAAAAACATTCTTGTTCGTTATCAATAACTGACAACAAAGAAAGATTAGTTGGTCGTATTATTCAATGTTTATTCGTTTTGTTTCTTTTAAATCGGTATCACCCCAAGCAAGGCAATAAAGCCACTAAAGCACAAGGGGTTACAAGATGTGAAAGAATTAGGAACAGAAACATTAATTATGAGCGGAAAGAGGAAAGAGTAATCAGGAGTACAGTAGATAATGATTAGCATTGAATTTAAATTTTTGCAGATTAAAATTGGCTGGAAAGTATGGAGCCGGAAGAGAGTTCAGCAAGCGAGAAGTGCGAGAAAAGCAACTGTTAAGATAGGATTTACAGTTACATCTAGCCAGCTCAACTTTAAATTTTATCTCGACGCCAGTCTAGTACTGCGCTTAAATTTAAAAAAAAAAAAGTCTAGGTACCGTAGCGATATTTATTTCTGCTATGTACAGAAAATATGGCACAAGGCCAAAATGGGGAATGGGGAAAAGGACAGTCTTCTTCTGTCTTAACTTTAAACTTAGCTAGCCACAAACACTGACCTAAACATACCACAATATTCCTTACACCACAACAACGCATTCTTACAACATCCACCATAATACCTCATTGTCTCTATGAAAATCCTAACTAGTCCCGATATGTACAATTCAATGTCTATGGGTTAAGAGGAATAAAAGAACAATTTTAAAGTGAAGAGCGATATTTATTCTGCTATGTACAGAAAATGTGGCACAAGCCAAAATGAGGAATAGGGAAAAGGACGGTCTTCTTCTCTCTTAACATTAAATTTAGCTAACCACAAACACTGACCCAAACATACAACAATATTCCGTACATCACAACAATGCATTCTTACTTATCTTTCTTATTGCATCCACCACAATACCGCAATGTCTCTATGAAAGTCCTAACTATATCTACAATTCATTGTCTGTGTAGTGGGGGGGGGGTAAAATACCAATTTTAAAGTCTAAACCCCAATGAATATTAACAAAAATGAACAAAAAACTATATACAAGCGAAGAGCTCATTTGAACAATTAACATGAAAGTATTTATAGAAAAGACAGAGGCAACCTTACGGTTTACTGAAGCCGAGCTGCCAGATCAGGACCAATAATATTGTTGATTCTTCTTTGGATTTTATCAAGGAGCTCAAGGTAAATAGCAGAGGCACCGGACTATATAAGTGGCAGCAATATTTTATTTGCAAAATAAGATCGTGCTGCACCAATCTTAAAAAGTAGACGGTGTACAGTGTCCTCATTACACTATGACAAATCTTCAGTATGTTTGTCCTGAAAACAGCATAAAACTGTTTACATTCACAAAAACAATGTTTGTCTATTGTCCTCTGTCAAGGCTGACGACTGCAGTAACAGATTCTTGATATTTTCCGAACAGGTAAATGGGGAGATCGATTTACTCTAAAGGCTTAGTTTCTTCTCTATTAGGCATCGTGGCATGTTAGTAACGAGATTTGTTAGATTACCAGTCGATGGAAAGATTAATTCAAGCTTTTTTCCGAGGAGGGGGGGCGTTTAGTTTCACCTGATCATTAGTGATCTCTTCCAATATTCGAACTCAGTTGCCGAATTCGTTTTCTGTGTTGATGACGGTTTCTTTATACTTGAAATTTCTGGGACACACTGATAATCTCAGGGTGTATTGAGAGAAGGCCACGAAGATGGAAATAGCGAGCAACTGAGTTTGTGTGATTGGGTGGCAGAGCTGTGACAAGGGAAAATGGTAAAAGTGTCATCCGTTGCAAAGGACAGAGAGTTGGGGGAGAGCCATAATCGCCTACGTCCTGAAGGGACAAGACATATAAATTATGAATGGTATCGTCTCGCTGTTCGTGCGCGGACATAGAGATGTGATAGCACATTGTATATTTTAAATGCATTTCTCAGAATAACAGGCGTTAGATGACGGTGATCGTTTCTTCTCCAAGTAACATGCAACAGGTCTTAATGGATTGCACAGTATTAACCGAAAGAGAGAAACCCTGACCTGAAATAATGAAAGTCGATTCATGCCTTTAACAAAAAACATCAACCAGTAATAGGGGAACTTCTACGGATATTTTTGAGTGACAGAACTAATTTCAAACTCGGAACTGATTTCAAACTCGATTTAAAATCAAAGTTATCAATTTCCGTGAAATTCTAAACAAAATTCAATAAGTTCGTGTTAATTTTTTAATTTAGCATTAAAAATCCTTAGTAGGTAAGATGATGTAATGGATATGCATACACCTGGGTTCCCTCTCACAGTAATATGATTGACTGGTGTCAGCCATAAATACAGACTGATGTGGATGTACATGGTCCACGCCTATTGCCTAAGCATATTGCCTACCACTACGACGAGGACCAGTCCATTACGGTTACCTGCTAGATTGTCCTACCCGGTTACAGTAGTCAGCAACCACTTCGCTACTTCGAGCAAATATATCCCTTCCGGGACATATCATAAAATAATTCAGTATTCATTTTTTCTGTAACTTTCATTCTTTTTTGTTGCAAATGAATAAAGTGGTACTTTTTTTTTTTTAGTTCCGAGTTGAAATTAATTCTACACCCACATTTTCTTGTCGTAGCCTATTTAATTGTCAACTGAAGAATTAAGATTCATAAGAAATTTCAAATAGCAAAAACTGAAATTTTCACGGGTTAAAACTAGTTTTAATTATTTTTATATCGTCCCAAACAGACGTAAACATGCTCCCCAAACTAATGTCTCATCGTCCCCGACAAGAAGATCACTGAGAAGCAATAAAAAACTGTTGCAATTAATGTTGAAGATAAAAGGATATAAAATTATAGTAAAATTTACGAATGAAGATTGATGAAGTTTATAAAATGTCAAGGAGTTTATATTAACATGTAAAAATCATAAAATAATAATTTATACAGGTATATGGGATATTATATCAATCAGATATGTTTTTATGGCTTATATCTTTCGGGTTTATTTATAAATAAAGATTTATGACGCACTTTGTTTACGTAATAACAACTGACATCCTCCCTAAAACATGTAATTAATATTTTTAATAACGATAGATATATTACAAACTGAAAATGACATATTAGATCGTGTTAACCTGCCTCAGTTGATTAATAGCAGCTTTATTGACTTGCATTTTAATATTGTGTGTATTTATTGCACATAGAAGGACGTGACAAACTGGTCAAACTTCAGACTTTTGGGGCGAGTCAGATTCTTCGTAGAACATTTTAATACTTTGTCCGGCATCCAAGAAAAGCCTCGAGAGTACCTTAAGGTAAAGTGTCATTAGAAAAATGATTATAAATGAGATATGTGGTAGAAAATGATGACTATGATATAATGACCGGTTACACGTTTCCGTGTTCACCCGTCTGCCAGCAAATCCCTAATGCAGACACTCGCCCAGTCCATTATATGTTTCAGAATCATCAAGAGAACGGTGAATAAATTTAAAGAAGTGGGATCAGTAGAGAGGAAAACTGAATCAGGAGGTTACAATAGGAAGAGGGATCATCATTTCAACTTAGAGCTAAATACATTCTTATTGTTCAAAGTAGAGTCCAATAGTGTTATAAAAAACTCAGAGAATTCCAGTAAGATATCTTTAATCATTTCTAAGATACAACGGTTCAAAACTTAATCTAACATAGGGAAATTTTTCTGTTACACGATTTGGACAATTTTGCTGTTTTACCCGCTATATATATATATATATATATATATATATAACACAATATAAAATTTGTCACTTAGTCAACTGATTTATATTCAGCACCTTGATTCTCAAACTCCTTGCCGTCCTGGGTATAGCAATAAACTACATCCGCGTCCTGGGCAAGACGATAAGCTACATCCGACAGCAAGGTCTCTGATCAGGAGGTTTTGAGGAGCGTGGAACCACCTCGTAACCCTTTTTGTCTTAAGTGGCATTATCGCCTTGCTTGGGGTGAAATGATTTAAAAACACAAAAAAGCAATGGTGAGAGGATAAGATCATTCAGGCCTTCAGTAATGGTACCAACATTCTTACTCTGGCTTCCATCTTATCCTCTCACCATTGCTCAGTTGAGAAGATAGTGGGGCTGGCACAAAACGATTTTAACTTGTTCTCTTTTTAGCTGAATAACTCAAAGGTTTTTCGGTGATTCTTAGGACAAACGGTGTCAAGATGGCTAAACGTCTTATCTGAAAACCTTTAAAAAAAAAAAAAAAAAAAAAAAAAAAAAAAAGAAACTCAATTACTTTGGTTTTTTTTTTTAGATACTAAACATTTTCTGGGATGGACAATTATCCTATGCTGTTACATTATTCGGACAATTTTGCTGTTACACCCGATATATATATTTACACACATCTTAATGCATGCATATGTATACCTTCATAGAGGCACACATATATATTCAAAAAGTAGGGCACCTCGAGGTGGCGTAATGGTTAGCAAGCTTGTCTCCCTAGAACAATTACGACTGAGTAGTGAGTTCAATCCTCATTGGGTGGCCCTTACTTTTGGCCTTGTGCCACATCCAGCCTACGCTTGGAAAATCGCTATATATTCAAAAAGTCACACCCATACATATCTACATTCATATGAACATTTACATTCACGTATATACATAAACAAAACCAAATGTATACATGCCTTTCCTTAAATTGGAATTTAATCTAATATATATATATATATATATATATATATAAAAATGGAGAACTGAAAATTAATATATACACAACTATCAGGTTTTCGCTCAAACAATAGAGGCAAGGATCAACAAAAGTGCGTGAAGAAAAAAAAATGTTCTTCAGTGGAACACGAAACAAAAACGAAATATCCTGCTTATTCATAATATTAAATCTGTCGTCTGTCCATTTCATGTGTCAATGCTTGATTTAAAAAGAAAAAGAAAAGAAAATTACATTTTCCCCCCTTCTTTCTGGGCCAACTTTCTTTTCATTACACGTGGCCTTCTTTTGGCTGTTAGACAACATCTTTTCGGGATGTGCTTACGTTCAGACCGATTTCCAGCTGAAGGCTGTTACCAATTTCAAGACATGTAAAATAATAACTGTCATTCAGAAAAGTCACGCATTTCTGGAAAAAAAATGAACTGCTGGCGAAAATCGACACTTAATAGAGTCGACGGCTTTTTGACAGCGTTTACCCAACTCGAAAATATAATAATTCGCCAATACGAACACCAGTTTCCTCGTCCGTTTTTTTTTTTCTTATTCCGTTCATATTGAATCTCTTATTTTCGGGAATGTTTCAGTTTGTTTCAGATAAAAAAATTCTGGCAGTGAATGCGGGGGAAAAACTTCATGACAGACGAAGAAGAGACCTGAAGCGACAGAAATGTGTCTCTCCAGAAGGATGCTGAGGATACCATGGACCGAACATGTGAGCAATGATGAGGTTTTAGAGAAAATAGAGACAAAAAGGAAACTTATATTCAACATCAGGAAGAGACAGTCGATGTTTCTCGGGGGCGTAATGATGGAGGAGAGCTTTGAAAATTTGATACTCACAGGACAGATTGATGGTAACAGAAAACCCACCAGGCGAGCTTCTGTAAATGGATGGCGAAGCAGATTATGAGAGGGATAGAAAAACAAAGTTATGAAGAGCTACAAGGACAAGGAAATTGTGGACAGCCGTAATCATCAACGTCCTGAATAGACACAGTACATACAAGAAGTGTAATGAAGAGTAAATATAATAAGTATTCCTAGGTCACATAATGAGGAAAGAAGGCTAAGAAAATTTGGTCCTCAGAGGACATATCGAACGCAAGAGAGACAGAACATAACTAACCTAATGAGCTTGTGTAAATGTTTGGCAGAACAGGAATGAGGAGAGATAGCAACAAGATAAACGTTACTAAGATCTAAAAAGGACAGGAAATTATGGAGAGCCATGATCGCCCCCTCCTGAAGTGACGTGGTATTATAAACAGATCCCAAACAGATAATTAACCTTACGTTAATTATCTGTTTGGGATGAAAAGACAATCTAAAAACTTGTATCAGGGAGTTATAAAAGAGTAAAATAGGTATAAACTTTAGTCCTGCTAAGGACTTACACTTCTCGCTCAGATGTGGCAACGCTGGACGTCTTTTCCAGTAGTTGTTGCAGTAATAATAGCTTGGGAATATTCACATGATGTTTTAGACTATCAACCATGATTCTTTTCCCCAATCACCACAAGGAGAAATACCGTATACTCTGATTCAAGAAATATAATTAAAAAAAAATTATATATAACCGTAAGAAATAGCATTTTTACTATTTAAAATATTTTTTGACAGTTTAAATATAAGCTTTTATGTAAATCAATATTAAATTTCAAATTTAAATTTCGACATTAAATGAACCAGTGGACTGATGAGCCGGAAAACAAATCAAACCAAACTTTCTTTCACTGAAACCAAGTAGCGTCACCGAGATGTCTTTTCCGTCTTTCCTCGGGCTCAATACAGAATTGTTCATTATTTATGAGGTATTGGCAGGAGAGGTTAAACACTTGTCTTTCTTTTACTGAAACCAAGTAGCGTCTCTGATACGTCTTTTCCGTCTTTCTTCGCGCTCAAAACGGAATAGCCCATTATTTATAAGGTATTGGCGGGAGAGGTTAAACACTTGTTTCCTTCTTTTTCTATTTCGTCATCTCTTTCACTGAAACCAAGTAGCGTCTCTGATATGCCATTACCGTCTTTTTTCGCGCCCAAAACGGCATAGTCCATTCTTCATTAGTTATTGGCAGGGCGTAACGTACGTGCTCACAAACTAACCCAGGAATTATCAGAATTACAATATTCGTAGGTGAAAAATGCCTTAAAATACGTTATGTTAACATTTTCTTTGTAACTTCAACCATTATCTATTTTTGTCTCTTCCAATAAGACTTTTAAACCCTTTTGCCTCTACTTCTTTAAGGTTTACCTTTAAAACAGGGTGCCTGTTATTCACCGTGAGACACAGTATTATTATTAACAGAAAAATATGTAGACATGGGAAGCGTAACAAAGAGGTTGCAAAAAAAAAAAAAAAAAAAAAAAAAAAACGAAGGTGAATTTTTTTCCTACAAAATGGCGGGCTCTAAAACTTGTCTATTGTAATATCCGTACAAATAATTTAGATTCTGCGTCAAAGGAATAACATTTTGGCCTGAAACAACTGAAGAAAAGAAAAAAAAATCAACATCATTTTCAATATGTTTGTCTTTTCGTTACTTATGTTATTTATACTTCTGTTCAAACGACAATTTCACCAACGCCTTCCTAAAAAAAAAAAAAAAAAAAAAATCTCGAATTGTTAGAAAGAGAAAGTGTCAAACAACGTGTAAAGTAATGAAACAATATATCTGCCTTAAAATTAACCGTCTTTGATGTGGGGCTTTTCACTTAAAATTATGTGTCGACATTTGCCTATTTTTCTTCATTCTCACTTGATATGTAACTGACAAGGTATCGCGCTTTTTTTTTCTCCTATTTTCAAAACGATATTGTTTATAACTTGCATTACTGACTTTGTTTTGGGCGGAATTTTATTTTTTTAGACTTTTCTCTTATGATTTCGCGAATGTCTCTCTTCTTTCATTCACTTTTTATTTATCGATCGTTTTTTTTTCTTCTTTGTAATGTCTATTCTCACCATTTTGGTCTGGATTTGTCCTCATTTTATTTGAGGATCTCTCTCCTTTCCTTATTTCGAATCATTTCACTTTAGGTTCAGTTTCTTTATTTTTCGTTATTTCAGGGTCCCTCCTTTATTTTTAGGGGTCATTTCACAACTCTACTGTCCTTTCTCTGCCTTTATTCCGTGAGTCATTCCGTTCCTACTTTTCGGATCTTTGTTTTCATTTCTGGGTATATTTTTTGGTTTGTTAAAGATTCTTTTGTCTCTTTGTATTTCGGGATAATTTCGCTTCCTTCATTTTAGGTCTAGACCAGCGGTTCCCAAAGCCTTTTGGGTCGCCGACCCCTTGTGTACCAAAGTATAACCCTACCCACTCCCAATATATAGTCAACCTTTTATTAGATTTTCTTATTTTTGGTGTTAGTATTGCGGATCAAATGATTATCTTAGAATATCCCATTATAACTGCTACATATATGGGATACACTGCAAAGTGCAGGTAAAATGGGTGTGTTTGGTGTTTAGGGTTTACATGTACTACTGCCACAATATGGCTGCCTACTTTTTATCCCATCGCCCCGTACATGTTTGTACCACTCACTTTGCAAACACTGGTCGAGCTGAATTAGTAAGATCTAAGAAAAAAAAATTGATATTCTCTCATTTTTATAAGAAATTCACGAAAAAATAGGCAAATAAATAAGCAACCATCTATAAATTTTTAGCTTGGCTTAGTTTGGCTTATTTGGTTTTACGCCATATCAACCTCAATGGGCTATTTAATGCCGACAAAATTTTTTATTGCTGGTAATATTTTGTTTTGTCAAAAATCAGTTTCTGATAATATTTTCATTCAAAATTGTATTGCTGGTAATATTTTTTTTCAAAAATGTATTGCTAGTAATAGTTAACTATTTGCCCATAGCTTGGACCCTAACAGGTGCTACCACTCCGAGTCAGGGTGGACCTGGGAACACCAGCAATTAAGAGGTTGTTCCACGCACCTCAAAACCTTCCTGATCAGAGGCCTTGCTGCTGGACGTAGTTTATCGTCTTACCCAGGACGTGGATATAGTTTAACGTCTTACCCAGGACAAATAAATTTTTAGTGTTTACAATTTGAATAGATATAACTTAAAATATAAAATATTCTATTCAGCATGAAATTTCAAGCTTGTAACTTCGCAAACCACTTTTGACACGTGTGATCATACGCAGTACCTTCTCCATAAACGGCAAAAATCTCGTTTATTTTAATAATAATAATCTTCACTTTAGTAAAAAAATATCGGGTTAAAACTTGATATTTTTTACTACAGCGAAGATTATTATTATTAATAATAATAATGATAATAAATAAAAACCGAAAACGTTAATCTTCTTTGAATCAAGAAACAGATGCGCCAAGTGACCATTTTATATTCATATTGACATAGCAATCGTCACAACAAAAACGATCGATTACTTTGAAAATAAAACTAAACGCTCCTCATGCGATCTAACGACAGAAATGGAAGGAAGCTTATTGCCAACCCAATACAAATGCATGCAGATATAAAGGCTGTCAATATACAAACAGAAACGATCGTTTTGAAAACAAGACTAAACACTCCTCGTGCCATCAAATGAAACAAAACCTTTGGTCAACCCGGTACTTTTTCATGGACAGATACACACTTATTTATACATACCTCCCGAAATTAAGCTTGATATATTTTATTTACACACACACACACACACACACACACACACTAATGCTTCCTTTGAAACATTTTATAGGGACCTCCACAAAAACGCGATACATAAGGTTTAAAATGAAAAAAAAAACTTCCTTGAAGTTTTTATTTTAGTTTTAATTTCAAGCTAATAGATTAAATGTAACATCTCGAATAATCAAAATAATTTGCTGTATTTCAAAAACTAATTTAAATTGACTTGTGGAGTAATGGATAGCGGTTCGGATTGACGAATCGGAGAATCGAGTTCGAAATCTAGTCGGGTTCGTTACATTCACTTTCGCGCAAAACCCTTGGGAAAGGCATGAACCAATCTCTCCTGCCCGCAGCTTATGAGTTGAATAGCAGAAGAGTCAGTCTACCTCGAGTGTCTCCCGGGCCTAGTAAAGAGTGAACCTTACTGTAAAACAAAGAAAAAAGAAGTCTATCGCAGAAAGAAACGGCAGCCTACTAAAATCTTCTGCCTTTGTTCATTAATCGAAAGCGACACAATCGCCCAAGCGTGTAACGTGGATGGTAATTAACTGACTGATCTGGATAAAAGGATTGAATATCTGGACAGAGTGGGTCGTATTAGCCAGGGTTGGCAACCAGTCTACTGCAGAAAGAAATGGCAAACCTACTGCAGGGAAAATTTGCCTAGTCAATCACGAATCGAATGAGACAATCGTCTGAGCATGTTTCGCGTATGACAAACTGATTAATCTTGATAAAAGGATTGAATATCAGGACACACTGGGTTCTATAGCCTTGGTTGGCAACCGGTCTACTGCAGAAAGAAACGGCAACCTCCTGCGTGAAAATCTTCTTCCTTGTCGATCATGAATCGAAAGAGAGATAATCGCCGAAGCGTGTATCACGTACGGCACTTGACTGACTGACAATAAAATGATCTGTTGGATTAGCAAGCTTATCGCTACTCCACGGTGTTGACTTGATATTCAAGGATGAAACTTATTTGAATAGTAATGGGTTGTCACTCTTCTAACTACGACTCGATTTTGACATTCACGGGGCATTTTGAAAGCAAGAGGGACAGAGGAAAGCAATGAGAAATTCTAGTAGCTTCCCCGATTACTCTTATAAAATCGTAGAAGCACTTTATACAATACAAGTAATGATTTAAGACCAAGAATATTAAAATTAGCGCCGTTTTCTTGAACGTGTTTACGGCTTTTATTAAACGTTCAAATCACATTTGACTGATTAGTGGTATATATTCTTAATATCCGGCCTGGAAGACATTAAAACACGATGCATTTCCTTACACTATTTCATTTAGCCTTTAAAGGCTAACCCCACTACCATCACTTGTTGGTGGTGCCTCTTTCAAAGGAGGGTGGGCTGCAAGTAATTTCGTTTCTTGGTTCATGAGAGACCGAATTCATAAATACAATTTACAGCTCGCCAAACTACCGATGTTGACCTATGGTTGGTAATAACTTAAATTTATTCCTGACATCATGAAAATGATAGAACGGTCGGAGTACTGATCTCATAAGTCACGGGGAGAAGTTCAATTCTCGTTGAATGTTTTTGAACCCCATTTTCTATGGTCTGAATCTATGAGTGATGCTTGGCCGTCCCCAGTGATTGCCGCTGCTCTACTGCAACAAAAACGTAAAGCATCTTGCATTGATTCTGCTCCATTTACCAGTGTAATTTTAACATTTGTAAGGAAAGCTTTTACAAATACTTAAAAAAAAATGACGCTTCAGAAGAAAAGGCTTATGAACCATTGCACTAAGATATAGTAACTGTCGTAGCTATCAAGGTTGACACTGAGTGTAACAGCTTCAGGCTGGTTAGGTAATTAAGTTAAAGAGTGGTTTGCTTAAACTTTGATCTTATACAGAGGGCACAGATACTACCTTTATCTGAGGAAGACTTGTTAATAAATATGTAAACAATCACTTAATTCCTTGCGTATACAAGGAAATTTATATTTTGAGCCGCTATCCACACACATATATATATATTATATATATATATATATATATATATATATATATATATATATATATATATATATATATATGAAAAACAAACAAATATGGATATAGATTCATTAGTATGAAGAAAAATATAATAAAAAACGTCGTTATATACAATTATGCTGTTTTAATGTTAATATGTCAACGTCGGACGTTTCGGTCTAATAAACCAGCATAATTGTATATAAGGATTTTTGTTTGTTTTTTCCGTATATATTTTTCTTCATATATGGATAGAGGCACAAAATGAGAAATTGAAGTACATGGTTCGAATTCCATTTGGGTTTGTGACATTCATTTACATGCAAATAACCTTCGCGAAAAGTATAACTACAACTCTTCGTCTCCCTCTAACTATGGGTTAAACAGTAGGGGACAAACAAAACTCTTTCTGGTCCGGTGTACTCTGTAGAGTAGCAGTCTAAAACATACTGGATCAAAGGGTGCTTTTCCCCTAAAAACGGGAATTTTCATTAACTGACATGGTACTGGTAATAAGATTTTTATTCGAGTTTTCTTGTGTTCATATAAATGTTTTCTTTTTTGGACATAAAGCGAGTAAAAACTGTCGAAATTCGGCTAATCTGTTATTCATTATTAAGGATGAATTTTTAAAAAAAAATCATTCCCTTCGCTATATGTAATTTTTTTTATTTGCCAAACACGGTCAGCACGTCGTGGCAGTGTTTATAGTTAATATTATTGACTTTTGGATGTTTCTTTTTTATTATTAATTCTTCCATTATTTTTTTGCCCGTTTTTATATCTAGATGAGACTATTATATTCAGTTAGAGATTAAAAAGAACATTCTTGAAAATGGTTATTAGAAGGGCCGAAATCTGACAGGTTTCACACACTTTATGCCCAGAAAAGTAAACACTTGCACGAATGCAAGAGGAATTGAATAACAAGCTTAATCGCACTCTCTTGTTAGTCGTCTTTAATGAAACCTGTATAAAAGAGAGTTTGCTGCCCAAATATACAATTATATATCATTTATCATGGAGGCAAGTAAACGAAAATGAGTAAAAATGGCGGTCGCATTTAGTTATTTCAACACTAAAACAGTGGGACCTAAATGCCAATCTAGTAGCACGCTAAAATTCATGAAGTCAGGGAAACAGAAAAAAAAAACTCGTTAGAACAGTTGCCATGAAAATATTTGTGGAAAAGACAGAGGGAAGCCATGCCACGTCAGTGAGAAAGTGACTGAAGTCGTTATTCCTGGTCAGGATTGATTACATTACAGATCAATGTTTGAATTTTGTCAGGAATCTCAAGGTGTACAGCAAAAGCATCAGACAAGATATGGCAACAGTATTCAATGCACAGACAAATGAATGATTTGTAAATGTGAAAGATGGACTCTGACGAGAATTTTTTTTCTGGCACTACAAAGTAACTCAACTTTCCTTGCAGTAGATGTAGCTATTGATTCGATGTAGTCGCTTATAGTCAGTGGAATACGGGAGACCATGAAAGATTAATGCGTTGCTTTTATGGAGTCTATCATCAAACATGCTGATGGCAAAGAAAAAGTATATATATATATATATATATATATATATATATATATATATATATATATATATATATATATATTGAACAATAAAAAATATTAAAAATTAATATCTTCAGACGCACTGGGTTGTATATTAATATTCTTTCGTTTTTATTATTATTTCATTTAGAGTCCTCGACTAGTTTCGAGCCAACATGACCATCATCAGGAGAAATAAAATTCTGCTTGCTGGTAGCAGTGAACTACAGAAATGAATGTCTTGATGGAGAAAATGAACTTTTGTCTGTAGTTTTCTTTAGTTTTTTTAAATTTTTTTAACATGAATTTTGGTCAGACCTTGTGTCGGTCAGTCTCTTTTAAATTGTTATTTAAGATAAGAGCTGGATAGATTCATGCTGCTCAGAATTCCCTTGGTCATTTTGACCGTTTTATTGGTTCCTGGAAAGGGGGTATGTCTGTTAAGCGTGTGTGTTATTTGGTTCTTAGGGAGTGAGTGAGTATGATGTATGTAAGTGTTTATATAAGTCTGAGGTCTCAACACCTCCGTAATCATGCCTGTCTTGTGTGGGTGAGAAATGTGGGTAAATCCTGATTTGTGGGGTTATATATTAATACTATCTATATTGTTAAATTTGTGATTAAGCCCGTCCGGGTAGTGCATTTTTAAACGTTGTATCCACTTATTTTTCATGGAACTCTAAAATCTTTCTAATGTTATCTGCTCTGAACTATATATATATATATATATATATATATATATATATATATATATATATACAATTCTTTCTATTTTGTTGTTACTGCTCGGTATATATATATATACCGGGTGTAACAGCAAAATTGTCCAAATCGTGTAACAGCATAGGATACTTGTCCATCCCACAAAATGTTTAATAACTAAGAAAACACTAAACTTCTTCTCGTTCCTTTTTTTCCAGGTTTGAAGATAAGGCGCTTAGCCATCTTGACAACTTTTGTCGTAAGAATCACTGAAAAACCCTTTCAGCTAGAAAGAAGACAGGTTAAAATCGGATTGTGCCCGCCCAAACTAGGTCTTCTCAACTGAGCAATGGTGAGAGGAAAAACGATTCAGGCCTTCAATTATGATACGAAATATTTATACTCTGGCTTCCATATTCAATGTTCATTCAAGAACCATCAGGAGAACGGTGAATAAGTTTAAAAAAATGAAGCAGTAGAGAGGAAAACGGTTTCAGGAGGTCACAACAACAAGAGGGATCAACATTTCAAGTTAGAACTAAATACATTTTGATTGTTTAAAATAGAGCCAATAGTGTTATAAAAAAGAATTCCAGTAAGATATCTTTAATCATTTCTAAGATAAAACGGTTCAAAGTATAATCAAACAAATAGACAATTTTGCTGTTACACTCGTATATATATATATATATATATATATATATATATATATATATATGTATAAAATTTGAACATAGTCAAAACTTAGAGGCGACAGTTTGTTTCATGCATGTGTGTGTATTTAGGTAGTAAATTCTCTTTTAGGCACGTCTGATTAAATACATTACAAACATTATGTCTGCTTATTTTTAGCATAATCCGTTCTTATCCATGGATATTTTTCTGTGTGTTAAAATCAAATGATGCAAGAAATGCACTGCAACAGTGAAAATCACTTTTATTTCCCAAGTAATTTCTGTCTCTTTAATAAAACCAGACATAACGTTTGTAATTTATTTAACCAGACATTATATATATATATATATATATGTTAAAGATAGCCTAGCGGTAGGATCTCTGACTGATGTCAACTTGGTTGGGTTACAATCCCAGCTTGAAGCTTGGATGTCAAGCCACACTGAAGAGCTGTGAAACAGTCTCTCTCTGGATGACAATATATATAAATGCTGTTCCAGCACTCGTGGCCTGACAATTGCATATAGCATGAAACAGACAGTCGCCTCTAAGTGTTGACTTCTATGTTCACCTTTATATTTACACACTCTATCTCTGATATTCAGCACATTTATGACCATATATATATATATATATATATATATATATATATATATATATATATATATGGCAGAGACAGATCGGTGCACACATAAGAATGGAGAATGAACCTGGAAGTTGATGTCTAGAAATTTGATTGATCACGATGTGGTGTATATCTGGCAGACTATAGATAGATATGAAGGTGGGATCCTTTTGAAGAACAGTCAAATTCTTCATCTTGTTTTTTTGTCATAGATTTTTCCTAACGTTTGCTGTCATCGCCTTGTTTTTTTATGTCCCTGTCCCCACCACCTCTCCTACAGTAATCTGCTCGATCAACATTCAGCAGTACACTCCCAAAGATATCAGTCCCCACCCCTCAACCACCTCATCCTACGAAATAGATAGAAATCGCACACGTTTTCAACCCCTTATGTTCCTACCTAAGTTCTAATAAAAAAAAGAAAGAAGTAAGAAAATATGAGGAAATATGAAAATAACATTTTTCATCAATAACACGAATGCACCTACCGTAGAGGGATGATGGTGGTTGAGAAATTCTAATACATATTCAACATAACACAGAAGTTCAAACCTTGTTGGAAGTTTTCGGCTGTTCTGCGCCACGGCCTTCTTCAGGCATCTCTCAATCCGGGTAACTTTCAAGAAAATATGGAATTGAACTCTTTATATAATTTACTTTTTTAAAGTACTGCTCAGTTATCGATTATACGATTATCGATTATCTTAGTCTAAGATCGTACTACCAGAACCAAGGATTGAACTTACAATTATTTTGCCACCAAATTCACGAACCAACATTAGGTGACTGTCCTACTCGAAAATTATTCAAATTAAAACCAGTCAAAAATGAATAATAATTGACAATGCTTCATCTAAGAAGGCTAACCAGCAGGAGTCATTCAAATTTAGCCATATAGCTATATTCTCTACTTCTACTTCTTATGGATGGCAGTTGCAATATAAAGCAAGAGAAATGAAGATGAAAAAATACTAGTGAAAAATGAATAATAATTGACAATGCTTGGGCTAACCAGCAGGAGTCATTCAAATTTAGCCATATAGCTATATTCTCTACTTCTACTTCTTATGGATGGCAGTTGCAATATAAAGCAAGAGCAATGAAGATGAAAAAATTCTAGTCAAAGTTAATATATGTTTTATGCTGGACGCAATCGTCAGCCGGCCTGACGATTGCGTTTTAATGTTCTCGCCCTCTAGTGTTGATTTTAATGTATATATATATATATATATATATATATATATATATATAAATATTTACATTAGTCGGACCATTGTCCTCATCTTTGTCGCCATATTTGTCACAACGTTTCGGCCGTTGTACGCTCCGGCCTTCTTCAGGTGGTAGGAATTTCGAACTGAACCCTTTATTTCGATCACTGGGGTAGACTGTTCCAGTTCACGTGCCATGTTTGATGGAGGTTATGTTATCTCCTGCTAATTTTCCCTCTGAAATCCATTCTCCATGCCTTGGAACCAAATTGAACTCCCCTTCTTTGGGTCTGAAACGTTGGAGAAAATGACAGAGGAAAATAATGGGAGATAACTGATAACAAAGACATCCATCAAACATGGCTGTGCATAATTAATGGAACTATATATATATATATATATATATATCTGAATTGAAACAGTCGGATCGAAATAAAGGGTTCAGTTCTCGAAATTCGGCCCTTCAAAAAGTGTGGTTGGTTCTGTACAAACCCTTCCGAACTATAAACAAATCGACAAATATGGGGTGTCAAAGATGAGTTCCTAGGGACTAAGCTGTTTGACCCTCATACGTAATACCTCATCTAACAAATATAGATATATATATATATATATATATATATATAAAAAAAAGAATTGCAAACATTTTGGAAGTAATGTGGATTTTTGAGACTTTGTTTTACATAATTTCACGACACGTGTTTCTAGTCTGTATTAGGCCCTTCAAAAAGTGTGGATTTGGTTATTATTAAAAACAAAATTTTTTCACTATAATCAAATCGTATGTGCAGGTGTTCTGGCTGTCGGTTCCTAGGGACTGAGCTGCTTGACCCTCATACGTCGAATACAACAGGAGAGTCCATATATATATATATATATATATATATATAAACGTATGCACCATGTACGTATCTAATATATACTTTTGACCATAAGCGTATAAAGGCTTACAAACTAAATAGAAGAAAGATTATGAGAGACGCCCCCGACATTCCTGGGGTGGGGTAGTTGCGTGTACAGAGCGTAGAATTAATAAATAAAAAAAAAACGCGAAAATCCTTTAATTACACACAGAGACACGCGCATTATACGTAAAGGATTTGTTTTTGCCATTAGCTTTATTTAATGGGATAAACTCGGCCGAATAATAGGATTTTCCCCTCCCACTGATTGCTATTTAGAGAGAGCTAATGTCACACGTCCCATCAATCAATTTCCTTCAATAAATACCACAATTTACACTAACGGGCCAGCTTATCACCACATTCGACCTTGATATCGGTGTGAGAGTTCGATATCCGATCCAGCTGGTAGTCGCTGGTTAGTTGTGGTCGTGATTTCACGACGAGCAGTTGACGACGTTTCGGCCGTTGTGCTCTCCAGGCTTCATCAGGTGCTTCTTGATTCGGGGTGGGTAACTTTCAGGCAACCTCGCACTGAACACTTTATTTAAACGATGTGGTTAGATTGTTTGCGTTTCGTTGCCCGGCCCAAAGATTAAATTCGCAGGTACTGATCGACAAACACCTGATGAAAACCGGAGGGTATAACAATCGAAATATTGTGATCACAACAGCAAAAATGAGGACAATAGTCCGCAATTAGTCTTTAATAACAATATTTCGTTATTCTAATGCACCTAAAATTTAAAAAAAAAAAATCAAATTTTATAAAAGTTAATAGGAGTGGGGTGAAGTTAATTTCAAAATGATTTTTATTTTTTACATTTTAAGAAATATCTTTCGTCTGAATTTCTGGGATGAGAAGTCATAATTATTTACACTGTGTACATTCGGGATGTTGTTCTCATCTTTGCTGTTATATCAACGTTTTGGAAGTTATGTCTTTCATCAGGTATATGTCAATCCAGGTAATCTATAGGAAATTCCGTACTGAGCCCTTTATTTAATGTGGAGTAGACTGTTCTGCGCATGTCTAAGGATATCACGTCTACTTGTTATTTCTAGTATTGCTCGCCCTGTTTCCACTGTGTCCAAATACTCACTGCCCGACCTAGGAATTGAACTCTCAAAATTACTACATCATAAATTCCCGAATCTACGTTTTAATCCACTATTGTCTGATAGGACAATTCTCTGTTGAGAATTTGAAGCCTTAAACCTAACTTGCCTGCTGATCAGTGTGCATCAGACTGTTAACCGAAAATGATATAGATGTGTGTAGTTATTTTACATTATTTGCATGTGGACTATTGACCCTATCTTTGTTGTTAAAACAACGTTTCAGTTGTTGTGCACACTTCTTCAGATAACACTGATTCTAAATAACTTTGTATTTCGAACTGAACACTTTATTCAATCTACTTGGTGGCTTGTTCTCGTTCCACTGCCCATGTATATGGATATCTCGTCTAGTTCTTATTTAGTACTGCCCAGTTATTGCTCGCTTTGATTCCAAGTGTACACTGCCCGGCTCGACTGTTTAATGCTTTGATTTGTGGCTTCACTGGACTTACACTGGAGCCTCTGTTCTCTAAGTATTTCTTATCTTGAACGAATCTTTCGAGAAGAATTCGCCTCTGATTTCGAACAGAGATTTGCTTATCGAACGCAAACGATGTCAGCCGAACGAACTTGAATGAAAATGTGAAAGCCACGAACACGCAGATGGTTCAAGTTACTCGTCGGCTTCCGTTGATGATGCGCACGTTCGTTCCATTAATGTTCGTTTCTGTTGTAATTTTATATATTGCTTCATTTTTATATGCACCCCCAAAGCCCCCGATGGAAGTTAGTGATAGTAGAAAGCCTAAGTGAAAAGCTGTAAGCACCGCAATTAAATTAAAAAAAGCCTGAATGTGGAATGCTTTGATCTATCGGTGAACCTTTTGGATGCCGAAATCAATCATATGAACGATACTAAGGAACAAAGATGTGATCAAAGCCGCAGATTAAATCTTATGGGAAAAATGTTTCGGATTTTCGAACAAACCGGATTTCGAATGACTTCTTAGAAATAATTAATTTCGTGATGTGAGGTTCCACTGCATCCTTATTATTGACAGAATGGTAAACTTTAACACCAACTTTAATCTTTCTTATTTTATATAACAGCTTTTCGTTTGTGCTCACAACAACTGATCAAACTCTTCTTGTTTGCATAATTCTCAGTGTAACACAGTTCATACCCATGCTTGCTTTTATATCACCTTTGATTTAACTTTCTTCTCTCTTTTATGCTTGGTCTATAGTTTCGTTGTTTTCTTCATAAAAAGAGTGTTTATTGTTTTTTCTGAGTTTTATCTATTTTTTTTCTTTGACATAATTATATGTTTCTATTCTTTTGAAATGCATCGGGAAGACCCCACTTTCTACATGATAATAAAGCTACATCTTTCTTTTCCCAACTCTCTATATATGACTGGTTTATATCTTTCTTTTTCCCACTCGCTATATATGACTTCTGGCAAACACACAAGACACAAAGTTCACGTAGTAATAAGATAAGTTTTACTATTTTAATATTACAGTGGAACCTCGGTTATCGCACGCTCCTTATCTCGAGCAAGTCGGTTCTGGAAGTAATTGTTCGAGAAAAATACGCCTCAGTTTTCGAACAGAAATTCGGTACTGGATCAAAAATGACGTCAGCTGAGTGAACACGGATCAAACCGCGGAAGCCCCGAACACGCAGATGCGTCGACTTCTGTTAATAATGCGTACGTTCGTTCCATTAATGTTCGTTTCTGTTGTAATTTTATATATTGCTTCATTATTATATGCACCCCCAAAGCCCCCGATGGAAGTTAGTGATAGTAGAAAGCCTAAGTGAAAAGCTGTGAGAACCATAATTAAATTAAAAAAAAAAGAAAAGAAAATAATAGCGAAACATGAAAGTGGAATGCGTGTCTTTGATCTAGCGGTGAATTTTTCGATGCCGAAATCAATCATATGGACGATACTGAGGAAGAAAGACGTGATCAAAGCCGCAGATGTTGCAAAATAAATAAATAAATAAATAAATAAATAAAAATAAATGAAAGTTTTAACTAAAAGATCAGAAACTGTTGAAGAAATGGAAAAACTCGAACGAGTACTTAGAACGAATTTAAGTTTGTGAACCGATAAGTCCGTTAAGAGAATAAGATCCCTGTAGCATGATTGTCAGAATTTACACAGTTTTTAACTGAGAATATGTTCATTGTCTAGTGCAGTGTTTCTCAGCCGATGCGCTTAGACGCACTAATAGGCCCTGAAAGGTAACCAAGTGCGCCCTATGTTAATAGAAGTGTAATTTATCAATTATATTATATCTAAGAAAAAAAAATCTTTAAAAAACTTGATATGGCTTCCATGTCTCACTCCTGGGTAAGACGATATGCTACATCCGCGTCCTAGGTAAGACGATAAACGACGCAAGGCCTCTGATTAGGAGATTTTGAGGAACCACCTCTAAGTGCTGATATTCCCAGATCCACCCTGACTCGGGGTGGTAGCTCCTGATAGGGTCCCAGCTATGGGCAAATACTTCACCCGCCAAACTAGGGTCAAAACAATATGAAAGTATAAAAATAGGTTTTAATACTAGAAATACGCTTTTGTAAAATAATTACCAGCAATAAATTTTTGAAGAAAAAATTATTACCAACAATACATTTCTGAAAAAAAATATAACAGCAATATATTTTTTGGAAAAAAATATATTACCAGCAATAAAAATCTTGTCGGCATTAAATAACCCATTGAGGTTGATATGCGTAAAACAAACCAAACCAAACCTTGCTCCCATGTCTATGTCAATTCTTTGTCTTTTAATATTTTAAACTGGATGCTAAATTCCTTAATCTTTTAAGAAATAGTGGATAATCCTTTCCCTTTTTCCTTCCTCGATGGATTTAAATCAGTCATTTTCGGTCTGTCTGACAAAAAAAAAAAAAAATAACAATAGCAGATTCTTCATAAATCCATTCAAAGGAAAATGGCACCGTTTAAATATACGATGTAATGTCTTAAAAAATAAATACATAATACAGAAAACTTCTTTATTATTTTCAAATTTCATGACTTATTTTTCCTTATTAAAATTGAAAGTGCGTCACTGAGTTTTAGGTATTCTACAAGTGCGGCCTGAATTAAAAAAAAATGGTTGAGAAACAGTGGAGTGAAGAATCGTAGCAGAAAAAGCAAAACAAAGTTTAAAAACAAATGTCACGTGACCGTAATATGCCTAAAGAAAGAGGCAAAAAACATCAACACCCTCTATGAAGTGTTCTGAGAAATAGGATTTAAGATAAACATTTCCAAACTAGAAAATATAATCTGGAATTGGAATGAAAGCGGTGATATATGGAGCCGGCTATCGTTCCAGGAATTTTCGAACAAGATAGTTGCCTACAGGAATTTGAATGACTCATACTAAGATGAAACGTTGTCAAATATTGTTCATTTTTTACTAGTATTTCTTTCATCTTCATTTCTAAAATATCCCCCCCACACACATATATATGTATGTACGTATGTATTATTAAAGACAACAGATATTTTGTCAGCCGACTTTTCCAACTAACGAATAATTCTT
>CAHIKZ030000200.1:1427500-1450000 GCA_903632075.3 Acanthosepion pharaonis
AAGAGCCATTCAAAGTAGATGGTTACTGAATGAGATTGCTCTAAGAGAGTGGGGATGGAAGGTGAGGATGTCTAGGATAAATATCAGTTGACCCTGGACTTAAAAAGAGACCAAGATTGTAGCTGTCATGGAAGCATCCTCTTGGGAATTTGTTTTCTGGGGAAAGAGC
This sequence comes from Acanthosepion pharaonis, assembly GCA_903632075.3. NCBI lineage: Eukaryota > Metazoa > Mollusca > Cephalopoda > Sepiida > Sepiidae > Acanthosepion > Acanthosepion pharaonis. The sequence goes on from CAHIKZ030000200.1 coordinate 1,427,670, forward strand.
TGTCTGAGTGGAATTTACTCCTTATCAAAAGAACATAAAGGGAATGGAGATGATTTGTTACCAAAAACATGGAATGGCTGGTTCTAACTTTAAAGGTTTGAACTCGTGGAACTAAGGGAGGTAACTCATTTGACTATCTGCCATAGTAATAGTGATAGAATAGTGAGAAGCTAGCAGTGTTTTGTCTGTGGGATAACGGTTGCAGGGTGGAGAATCATTCATCACCCACAAGGCCGTGTAATCACTTTTGAACTCTGTCAAAGCTGGACAGTGAGGACTTAAGCAGAATAGATTGGAAATGAGAAATACTTAAGTTTATATAAAAACAACAATAAGCAAGATAAATAGGTTATTTGATAAAATTTTATAGATTGACTTTGATTATTTTTTTAATCAAGTTTTCTATTTATGTCTTGTGTATCAAACATCGACTGATACACATGAGAAATAGTCTGAAGCCACATTCTATTTCAGTGAGTGCAAGTTAAAATCTTTTCTAACATTTACCAAATATTGTTTGCTTATTTGTTTGGAAATTAAGTCTTCAATGTTTTTTACTTTTTTTAAGAAAATATTTCTTTAAAAATTATATCTGTGTTAGTTTGAAATTTATCTTTCCTTGGCAAGCAAGTAAAGATCTGAGCTGGTGGAACTAAGGGATGTAACTCGTCTGAACATCTCTCATAGTAATAGTGATAATGTTTTTAAGCTGACAATGTTTTTTTTTTCTGTGGAAACATTGTTTAGTTCTTGAGTTTTTTTTCTTGACTGTTTTTTTTTTTTTTTTCATAGTTAAACACCCCCCACATATATATATATATATATATATATATATATATATATATATATATATATATATATATATATGATAACTACCACCCACCTCAGTCATGTGTGCCCATTGCAAGACGCCATTATATATAATGATGTCTTACAGACATATTACATTGAAGCACTGCCTTTTAATGTATCTCTGAAGTTAAGCAATGTTGTGCCTGGTCAGAATTTTCTCAACAAGAACACAATCTCAGCTGGAATTTGAATATTAAATTCAGCTGATTGTATTAAACTATCTGAATTTCTTAGCGAAAACATTGTTATTATTAATTCTTAACTAGTTTTTCTTTTCAACTTGTTGCTTTTTATTATAAAGTCAGGGTCAGTTTTACGTTCTACAATCATTTATTACTAAAGTTAACTCAATACATGACCCAAGGGCCACTCAAGATAGAGGATTACTGAATGAAGTGTGTGATATGAATGTAAGAGAAGGGGGTAGGAAGTGAAGATTATTAAGATCTAGAGGATAGATAACGATGGAATCTAGATTTGAAGTGGTTATGGTTGTAGTGTTCTGGGAAGCATCCAGGTGGGAGTCTGTTCCACAAAGCAACAGTTCTTAGGAAAGAATAGCAAAAGGAACATGTTAGAAATAGGAGTGATTCAACCTTCATGGATGTCACGAGGCGGGTCTTGGTTTTAAAGGTCTGAACTAGTGGTACTTAAGAATGGAACTCATTGGAACATTTGCCATGGAAATACCAGTAGAGCAGCAACACATTTGCAACGTCGCCTCTGTGGGAAAGGAGTTGTAAAAATAAGTCATCATTCACAAGGCAGCGTAAACGATTTTAAAGGATATTCAAAACTAGATGGTGAGGATTGTGTAGCTCCAGCCAATATATGGCAGTAATACTTTGTTTTGGGGTCTGGTTTTTAATATGAAAAGGTGTGTCAGACCAGTATTTTACAGTTTATTTACATCATGCTGTCACCTTCATTGTTACGATCACAACGTTTCGGCTTTTGTATCTTTCGGCCTTCTTCGGGCGTTTGTCAATATAAATAAACAGTTTTTCGCATTCCGGAAATTGAGACAGAGATGCGAGGAGAGAGAAATATATATATATATATATATATATATATAAAGAGAGAGAGAGAAAGAGGGAGATATGGAGAGAGAGAGGGAAAGAGGGAAATATGGAGAGAGAGAGAGGGAAATATGGAGAGAGAGAGAGGGAAATATGGAGATATGGAGAGGGAAATATGGAGATATGGAGAGGGATGGGAGAGAGAGGGAAAGAGGGAAGGAGAGAGGGAAAGAGGGAGATATGGAGAGGGAAAGAGGGAGATATGGAGAGGGAAAGAGGGAGAAAGAGAGAGAGAGAGAAAGAGGGAGAGATGGAGAGAGAGAGAGAGGGAGAGAGAGAGAGAGAGAGAGAGAGAGAAATGGGGAGAGAGGGAGAGAGAGAGAGAGAGAGGGAGAGAGAGAGAGAAAGAGAGAGGAGAGAGAGAGAAGAGGAGAGAGGGAAGAGAGAGAGAGAGGGAGAATGGGAGAGAGAGAGAAAGAGGAGAGATGTGGAGAGAGAGAGAAAGAGGGAAGAGAGAGAGAGAGAAAGAGGGAGAATGGAGAGAGAGAGAAAGAGGGATGGAGAGAGGAAATAGGGAGGAGAGAGAGATAGAGAGAGAGAAAGAGGGAGAGAGAGAGAGAGAGAGAGAGGATGGGAGAGAAGAGAGAAAGAGAGGAGGGAGAGAGAGAGAGAAAAGGGGAGATAGAGAGAGAGAGAGAAAGAGGGAGATATGGAGAGAGAGAGAGAAAGAGGGAGATATGGAGAGAGAGAGAAAGAGGGAGATATGGAGAGAGAGAGAAAGAGGGAGATATGGAGAGAGAGAGAAAAGAGGGGAGAGAGAGAGAGGGAGAGGGAGAGAGAGAGAAAGAGGGAGATATGGAGAGAGAGAAAGAGGGAGATGGAGAGAGAGAGAGAGAGAGAGAAATATGGAGAGAGAGAAGAAAGAGGGAGATATGGAGAGAGAGAGAAAGAGGGAGATATGGAGAGAGAGAGAGAGAAAAAGAGGGAAATATGGAGAGAGAGAGAAAAAGAGGGAAATATGGAGAGAGAGAGAAAAGTTTTTCTCATTTCGGAAATTAAGACGGAGATATGAGGTGAGAGAGAAAGATTATATATATATATTATATATACAGAGAGAGAGAGTGATGAAGAGATACGAAGAGATGTATAAGGAGTAACAGAAATTCAAACTCATGAGAAGAAAGACATATATATATATATATATATATATCGAGAGAGAGAGAGGGAGGGGGAGAAAGACTTATGGAGGGAAAACTATGAGCGAGTAAAATGGCCGACCGGACGAAAAGTCTGTGCGGGAACGATCAAGAGAAAAAAAATTAAAAAATAAAAGAAAAGAAAATATGGAAAAAAGAACTTTTAATAGATATTTAAATACGAGGGTCGGCTGAAAAGTTCATAGGCTGACCAAGATATAAATGTAAGTCGACACACCAGTTCGTACACAAAAAAAGACATGCATGTGTACCAGAATAGAACAACTGGTCGGCCAACTGTTCTATTCTGGTACAATTGCATGTCTTTTGGTCTGCCAACCGGTGTCTACTTATATTTATATGTTGGTCAGCCTATCAACTTTTTAGCTGACCCTCCTATTGTATGAATATTTTCCTTCTCACAAATGAGCGGTCAATTTAAATAAATAAATAAATAAATAAATAAAAGAGGATTTATTAAAATAACCATTACCATTTTCTCGTAGCAAACAGAAAAATTAATCTACATTATTTCAAAGAGAATTAACGTCAAAAAGCGGGAAAAATCGGACAAATACCGAAACAAAAACATTTTCTTTAAAACTTTAACACTGTTACGAACACACATGTGGGTCGGTCCGAAACTAATAGCTGATTATTTAAGGCCTGAAAATAACAGTCACCAGGTAGAGTTGATTTCTGTCCATACAGTTTATTTCCAATACGGAGTCTTCTTGCCTATAAACATAGCAAATCTTAAGCAATTATCTAACGATAATGCCTTTGCAGTATGGCATTTTTGGGTTTTTTTTTTTTTCACTGAAGTTATTCAGTTATCCCCATTGAAACAAGAAAAGATAATATTCTTAAACAAACAAAGAGGCTGTAAGAGCAAAAGAAGGAAATCCGATAAAAAGTACGGGGAGAAAGGGAGGAAGGAAGGAAGGAAAAACATGAAAGAAGAAAGGAAAAATAAGGGAAAACGAGAGAGGGAAAACAGGGTAAAAAGAGAGAGAGGAGAGAAACAGGGTAAAACGAGAGAGGAGAGAAACAGGGTAAAACGAGAGAGGAGAGAAACAAGGGAAATAGAGAGAGGAGAGAAACAAGGGAAAACGAAGAAGAGTGAAGCAAAGGAAAACGAGAGAGTGAGAAACAAGGGAAATAGAGAGAGAAGCAAGGGAGAGAGAGAGAGAGAGAGAGAGAGAGAGAGAGAGAAACAAGGGAAAAAGAAAGAGGAAAAACAAAGGAAAACAAAAACATTATGGGAAAACAATAAGAACTGAGAGGAAACTTGAAAAAAAAAAAAAAAAAAAATACAAATAGAAAAAAAAAGACAAATAAACAATTAAAACGATTTAGTGTAGATACGGGAAAAAGACCAAAACTGAAAGAAAATAAAGACAACAGGAAAATCAATCCTTAAAGAAGAATATCATTTGGGGGAAAAAAGAATAAAATTTAGAAAAAAATACAGATTTTGTCTTTAAAAGATAACAGTAAAATGAAGGACGTATTGCAGCCATAAAAACAAGCAGGTACATAAAATTAAAAAAAAAAATGGCACCGAAATCCGAAGTCGCATAGAAATAGCGGAAGATGCCTTTCAGAATCTAAGCAAATATAAGAAGTTATTTTTCAGAAAAAAAAATGTTTCATATCTAAGTTGATTCGTCCTGGGTAAGACGATAAGCTCCATCGGGAGATTGGTGGTTTTGAGGGGGCATTGAATCACCTCTTAACTGCAATTGTTACCAGGTTCACCCTGACCCGGGGTGGTAGCACCTATTAGGGTCCCAGCTATGGGTATATAGTTATCCACCACCCCCCCGACAAAAATCCACAGTATATTTCTGTAGTAAAATTACCAATAATACATTTTATGATGTACAAAATATATATAAAAAAATATACCTTTACTCTGAAAATGATGTACGAAATATTTGTAGTTGAAAGCATAAAATTACATACAAAATATTTAGATTTCAACATTAAATAACCCATAGAGGTGTTGATATGCCGTTAAACAAAATCAGCTAATCAATCTAAGTTGAAAATGTCGTAAATGAAAAACAAAAAGAACAAATATTAATTATAAGAAAAAAGAATGAATTTCTTCCCAGATCTACCCTGACCCGGGGTGGTAGCACCTGTTAGGGTTCCAACTATGGGCAAATAGGGACCCCCTAAACTGGGTTCAAAACAATATGAAAGTGTAAAAATAGCTTTTAAAGTAAAAATACCAGCAATACATTGTTGAAAAAAAAATTAACAGAAATATATTTTTGAAAAAAAAAAATGTCCCGCAATAAAAATCTTGTCGGCATTAAATAACCCATTGAGGTGTTGATATGCCGTAAATCAAAATAAACCAAAGCAATTCTTAGCAACAACGGACAAGTGAGGATCGTCAATAATTAAAATGTGTCAAGAAAAGCCGGTACCAAGAAAAACAATTTTGCCAGTTATTTAAAGGCAGAAAATATTTTTATAGATTGTAAGAATTTTTATTTTAAGATAATAATGAATTTGATATACAAGTGCTACTAATTAACCATTAGCTGTTGGCGGGGGGGAAGAAGTGGATCCCTACCTATCCCAAGGGTATTTGATGTGTAAGTGTATATAAAGAATCCAACTGGAATTAGAACTCGGCTCTCCGATTAACAATTTTGAGCCACAATGAATGACGCCAAGATTACAGCACCTGATCTTCCCAAGCGGTCACCCACCTAGGTACTGACCAGACTCGGCGTTGCTTAACCGGTATGTTTCAACGTGCTGTGGCCGTAAGTCGGTCTTTATTTGTGTACTTGAAAAAAGTTTTGGCATCTTTAAAAAATGAAAATGCCCTAATATATTATTATTATTATTATTATTATTATTATTATTTTAGTGTCGCACATTGACGTACTCCGGGGAAATTATGTTCTTCAGACATAATATTTTTTGTAATTAGTTCATCGCAAGCAAGACGATAACGCCAATTGTTTTGCTGTTATTATTATTATTATTATTATTATTGCCGTTGTTATTGATATTATTATTTTTGCTGTTATTATTATTACCATTAATATTGTCGTTTCTGTTGTCGTTATTATTGTTGTTGCTATTATTTTGCCGTTGTTATTAATATTAATTTTGATATTATTATTAATAATTTTATTATTTTCGCTGTTATTATTATTATTATTATTAATGTTATTATTGTCATTACTATTATTTTTCCGCTGTTATTATTATTATTAATTAAACGCTGTTATTGTAATTATTATTGTTGCCGTTGTTTTTTGTTGTTTTTATTATTGCTGTTGTTATTATTATTGTTATTTTTGTTATTATTGCCATTATTATTTAGGCACTGTTATTCTTATTATTATTGCCGTTGTTATTATTATTATTATTATTGCTGTTATTATTATTATCTTTCCTTCTTTTGCATAATGGCTGTTCTCCAGCAAGTCGTAAAATCTCTGTGAGAGGGCATCTTTTACCAAATCTTTGATACTAAGCTTTATTCCGATGTTCTCAATGTAGGAATAAAAGTTGGTTGGCAGTAAAATTGAACATTCAATTGGGAATGAGAAAAAAAAAACGCGCAAGAGACAGAGAAGAAGAAGAAGAGGAGGAAATAATAAGACAGAGACGTAGAAGGAAATGAAAGTTGGAAATAATAGGAATGAAAGAAAGAAAAAGGAAAGAGAGATAGAGGTGGGAAAGAGAGAGAGAGAGAGAAGATTGTTAAAAATAACAGGAATGAAAGAGAGGGGGAGATGGAAGTGAGAGAGATGGAAGCAAGAGAACTGGAAATAGGAATGAGCGAAAGAGATGGGAGGAAGAGGGAGTTGGATATAATGAAAAATAAGCGGGCGAAATGAGAGGACGATAGAGACGGATGTAAATAATTAGAAATGAGAAAGAGAAAGAGAGAGATAGAGAAAGAGAGAGATAGAGAAAGAGAGAGATAGAGAAAGAGAGAGATAGAGAAAGAGAGAGATAGAGAAAGAGAGAGAGAAAGAAAATGGGAGAGAGGAAAAGAGTAAGTTCAGATCTAGAAATTATGAAAAATCATAAGGAGGTGGACAACAGGAAAGAGAACGAGGAGGTAAGAAGCTGTTAAGAAGAAATCATGAAAGAGAGACTCACAGAGAGAGAGAGAGAGAGAGAGAGAGAGAGAGAGAGAGAGAGAGAGAGAGAGAGAGAGAGATGGAGAAACCTGGGAGACAATCAAATATGGACTTTTCGTGCGCTCCTGTTATTAATACCTTTATATAAATACCAAAAAAAAAAAAAAAGTCATCTCCGACGCGTATTCGCGCGTACACACACATACACATTTGACCGAGTCGGAATTTCCGGTATCACCAAACGCTTTAACAGGAAAAGAAATAATATCTCTCCCCCTACTAAATCTAACAGAACAAGTCCAACCGTGGAGTAGCGGTTCGTAAGCGAGTCCCACAGACCATTACTAATGATGATAAGAGTCTGACAATCTTGTGTTTTACTTGGGCTTTTCAAGGCTAAATATAAGAGTGTATAAGTTGAATCTATCGCCACCCTACCTAGCTATAATGGCAGGCGAGACTAGAATCTCCCGCTTTCTTTCTTTTTTACTTTCTATATCTGTTTCATTTTTTAAATATTTCGAATTGGGTCGAACATATATTGCTACATTGAGAAAATGAGAAGAAAGCTTAATCTCCCATCGCTTCAGAAGTCCTCGTTGCTTGGCTTAGCAAATATTAGCGAAAGGTGCTCTTTGAGGTTGTACGACTTGATTGAGATCTCTTATAATGTACGATCTGTGGTTGAAAACGAACATAGTGCAAAAAAAAAAAAAAAAAAAGATAGGAGAATAATATTAATAAAACTATATAAAAATCATCAATGTGCATTTATTTATATATTTCCTGTCCATCTGTAGAGGTAAGGGAGGTAAATCAACTTAAGGTAGTAAATTTATGAGTGATTTCTTTACGATTTTAATAATCTATACAAATAAAATATTTATCTGCATTTATCTCCTTTGTCTATTAAGTAATCGTCTTGTTTCAACTTGGCCTTGAAATAAGTTTTTGTCGTCAACTTCTTTGTCGTTCTGTTGCTAATCTTTTTCCCCGGAGACAGATTTCCATTTCATTGTTATATTAAACACATACAGTTTTTAACATGAAAAGATATTGCAAAAAAAAAAAAAAAAAATCGTAATAATCAATGAATCATAGATACCTTTGAATGTCATTATTATTTTTTTTTAAGCATTACGCCCCGAGCAAGGCGTGAAGCCACTAGGATGCAGGGGGTTGCAGAAGATTTGGAGCAAGAGCAGATAGGAGTGATAGAAGAAAGGATGAGGAGAGGGGAGTGGATAGATCAAGGTAACTGGAGATGTCGATTGACATTACATTTGAATAGTTGGAGATTATAGCTCTCAGGGAAACAGTAATTGGGAAAGGTGTTCCACAGGCGAGAGGTGCGAGATATGAAGCTATTGGAGTAGAAGAGACGGCTACATTTAAAAGTTTCTACAGTGTAAGGGTGGGAGCGGGATGCCTGCCTCGTAGGGCGCTTGAATTTATGGAGTCTGGGAACCAGTGAAAGCAGCTCATCGGAGCAATTACCCTGAAAGTATTTGTAGAAAAGACAGAGAGAGGCGACGGCGCGTCTGTGAGAGAGTGACTGTAGACGAGACGTCAGATCAGGGCCAATTATATTACATATCCTTCTCTGGATCTTGTCAAGAACTCCGAGGTAAACAGAAGGTGCCCCAGACCATATATGGCAGCAATACTCCATGCAAGGGCGAATGGTTGTTGTGTATATTTGAAGTATCGATTCAAGGGAGAAAAATTTTCTGGTGCGGCACAGAGAGCCAACTTTCCTCGCGGTGGAAGAAGCAATTGACTCAATGTATTTGTTCCATCTCAGGTCAGCAGTCAACGTGAGACCGAGCAGACGCAGGGAGTTGCTAAAGGGAATGGATTAATTAAACGGTTCTTGGCCTTTATTTTAGTTGTGAATTCTTTATCTCCGGTTTATTGAATCTCAGTACATTGTTTCAAAACTTTTGTTTCATTTCATCTCACTATTAAAACTTTCTAACAATTGCCGGGTACACTAATAATAATAATAATAATAATAATAATAATAATGAAAGCTAAAATTAGAGAGTGTACCAGTTCAGCTCAGAAAGAGTATAAACGTTGAAGACATGACCAAGTAACTAAAGTCATCCATTGTCAAGTTGTGTGTGAAGCAGTCGCGTGCAGAGGTCTGGTGAAGTTTGGTGGTTGGCGCCAACTGTATGCCCCAAGACTCAAGTAGGAGGGGCTATAAGCCTAGTACTGAGAAATGTGAGAAAGGAAGAAATTTTAAATATATGGCCTAGTACTGAGAAATGTGAGAAAGGAAGAAATTTTAAATATATGGCCTAGTACTGAGAAATGTGAGAAAGGAAGAAATTTTAAATATATGGCCTAGTACTGAGAAATGTGAGAAAGGAAGAAATTTTAAATATGTAAAAACAGATGCAACATGAAATAAATACTTTATTCAAATTAGATAAAAACTAAGTTTTTATTTCACTCTTTGATATGCACTCCAGATATGTATACCCTAGACTGTTACACCTATGCCCTACTTCTGCACGCTACTGGTGCGAAGTATCGCCGACAAATAAAACTGCTTGAGACATTTCACATCCGCTGCCTACAGCGAATCTTGCGCATTACTTGGTAGGATAAAACCTTCCACACCGAGGTTCTTCAATGTGCGTAGGTTGGCAGCATCGAGGCCATCATACGACAGCGCCTTCTGCATTGGGTTGGGCATGCTGTGCGGATGTCAGGCAGTCGCCTCCCAGAAACTGTATTCTACAGAGAGCACGAGACCGGCAGCCGCCCACGTGGGGACCCAAAGAAACGGTTTCGGGTCTACCTTAAGCGTGTTTTTGTCTCTTGCAATATTGATCCAGCACAAATGGAGAACCTTGCAGGGAATATGGTCGGCTGGCGGTTTTCAACGCGAAAAGTTATTCTGAAACCTGAAAAAAAACCTTGAGCACAAACAATTGGCACGGGTACATTTGTAATGAACTACCGAACTTTAAAAAGTCCTATTGTATTATTTACATTTTTCGGACTGTTATCCTCATCTTTATTGCCATATTCACAACGTTTCGGTCGTTGTACGATCCGGCCTTCTTCAGGTGATTGGAATTTCGAACCGAACCCTTTCTTTCGTTCACCGGGGTAGATTGTTTTAGTTCCACGTGCTATATCTCTTTCATATGTCTCAGTTATTTCCCCGGTGGGCGAGATAAAGGGTTCGGTCCGAAATTCCAGTCATCTGAAGTTATCTGGGAGAGATGGTATAGGGAGAAAACTTATTGAGAGCTACAAGGGATAGGAGGATGTGGAGAGCCATAATCGCCTACGCCCTGAACGCACACCGCAGATAAAAAGAAAGATATCGATCATATAGAGTTTCAGAGGACTCGTTTGAATTCAAAACTATGTTGAAGACAACGGGAAACTACTCCACTATCGTCCCCAAGAGGTCATGATAATCCACAGAAAAGTGGTAACAAGGTTGCGGTCAGGACCTGCAGTCGGGGGGGGGGGGCACAGATAGAGAGAGAGAGAGAGAGAGAGAAAGAGAGAGAACAAAGCGAGAGTGAGAAAGAGAGAGTATGCCCTTTCCTTTTATACTAAGCGGGTGCTTAGAGGAATCCCTTGACATACAGGGTGTTGTTAATTGCAGTGTAAGATTTGGATACTCATGGGGAAGGGCTCTCTGTAGGATGGCAAATAGGATGTTAAGTGAAAGAGACATGTGGATATCAGAACGCTGAACATGGACCAGTTCTTATCAAGAGCTGGACTCGGAAATCAATTACGTGTAGATAATCGATAGGTGATTAATAATTGAACAATGTAATGGGGCACTTAATGACGTGATGCTTATTTGCAATCTTCCGAGTAAAACGACAAAGGTGGCTTCATGTTTCAGTTAGTGATAATTACTCGCCCTGTACCATAACAGATGTTACATTTGGTGTATAAAATGTGTATGCAAATGTATCAAATATTATGGGACAGATATGGTATTAATTATCTATTAGCTGGAGTTTTGAAATCAGTCCATCTGTCCATTTCACTCTCACTACTTTAAATAAACGTGAGAAAGAGAAAAAGAAGAGGAGTGAGAGAGAGAGAAAAAGAAGAGGAGAGAGAAAAAGAAGAGTGAGAGAGAGAAAAAGAAGAGGAGAGAGAAAAGAAGAAGAGTGAGAGAGAGAAAAGAAGAGGAGAGAGAGAGAAAAGAGGAGGAGAGAGAGAGAGAGAAAAAGAAAGAGAGAGAGAGAGAGAGAAAAAGAAGAGGAGTGAGAGAGAGAGAGAGAAAAAGAAGAGGAGTGAGAGAGAGAGAGAGAAAAAAGAGAGAGAGAGAGAGAAAAGAGAGGAGAGAGAGAGAGAAAAGAAGAGGAGAGAGAGAGAGAAAGAAAAGAAGAGAGAGAGAGAGGAGAGGAGAGAGAGAGAGAGAAAAGAAGAGGTGAGAGAGAGAGAAAAGAAGAGGAGGAGAGAGAGAGAGAAACAAAAGGGAGAGAGAGAGAGAAACAAAAGGAGAGAGAGAGAAAAACAAAAGGAGAGAGAGAGAGAAAAACAGAAAGGAGAGAGAGAGAGAGAGAGAGAAAAACAAAGGGAGAGAGAGAAAACAAAAGAGAGAGAGAGAAAAACTAAAGAGAGAGAGGAGAGAGAGATAAAAAGGAGGGTGAGAGAGAGAGAGAGAGAGAAAAACTAAAAGGAGAGAGAGAAAGAGAGGGGAAAGGAAAGAAAGAGAGAGAGAGAGAGAAAGAAAAAACTGAAAGGAGAGAGAGAGAGAGAGAAAACGGATAGAAAGAGAGAGAGAGAGAAAACTAAAGGAAAAGAGAGAGAGAGAAAAATAAAAGGAGAGAGACATAGAGATGAAAAAAAAGGAGAGAGAGAGAAAAACTAAAGAATAGAACGAGAGGAGAGAGAGAAAACAGAACGAGAGACATAGAGACTTAAACACAAACACAAATAGAAAGAGAGAGAGAGAAAGAGAGAGAGAGAGACTTAAACACAAATAGAAAGAGAGAGAGAGACTTAAAACAAATAGAAAAGAGAAGAGAGAGAGACTTAAACACAAAAGAGAGAGAGAGAGACTTAAACACAAATAGAAAAGAGAGAGAGAAAGACTAGAAAGAAAGAGACATAAACACAAATAGAAAGAGAGAGAGAGACTTAAACACAAATAGAAAGAGAGAGAGAGAGACTTAAACACAAATAGAAAGAGAGAGAGAGAGAGAGACTTAAACACAAATAGAAAGAGAGAGAGTAAGGTAGACAAATATAAACACTGAGGAAAAAAAAAAGAAGAAAGAAACGATCGAAAGGGCAGTTTATTTATTTTTGCTCGTTACCCCGAACGTTGCTCAGCTTGGGAAACACGTTGCAGCTTTTTTGGCCGTGTGTCTGTGTGTGCGTGCCCTGTCTACGAGGCATGCAAAAGCATGTTTTTGCGCGCAAAGCTAAGACACACACACACACACACACACACACACACACACAATGATTGCTGTTCTTATGTATGAAAGATAAGCAAAAAACCGACTGCTTCTCGAAAGTGCCTATTTTTTCGCTCCTATTTTAGATTCCTTGTACTTGTGAGAAATAAAATGAACTCATAAATGAAATAAAAAGACGACTTTTTGCTTCCATAATCATTTTTGTGTCTACAGAAAGTTTCCGAAGTAAACGTAAATGTCAATTGAGAAAAAGATATATACCTAAATCTATCTCGTATCTATCTATCTATCTCATCTTTATTATCTATTATCTATCTATCTATCTATCTATCTATCTATCTCGCATTCATCCTGCATTCATTCATCCATCCATCCGCATCTGTTCATCTATCTATCCTCGCATCTGTTCCATCTATCTATCTATCTCGCATCTGTTATCTATCTATCTATCTCGTATCTGTCATCTATCTATCTATCTGCATCTGTTCATCTATCTATCTATCTCGTATCTGTTCATTCATTCATCTATCTATCCGTATCTATTCATTCATCTATCTGCATCTGTTCATTCATCTATCTCGTATCTGTCTATCCATCTATCCTATCTCGTATCCATCTATCTATCTATCCTGTATCATTCATCCATCTATCTCTGTCATCCATCATCTATCTATCCTGCATCTATCTATCTATCTATCTCGTATGTATTCATCTATCTCTATCTCGTATTCATCATCTATTTATCTCGCAATTCATCCATTCATCTATCCTGCATCTGCATTCATCTATCTGCATCCATCTTATCCATTTATCTATTTTATCCATCTCATCTCGTATCTATATCCTCGTATCTATTCATCTATATATCTATATCTATCTCGCATCATAAATTATCTATCCTGCATCTATATTATTCATCTATCATCTGCATCATCTATCCATTCATCTATCCTCATATCTATTCATCATCTATCTATCTATCTATCTATGTATCTGTTCATCTATCTTCGTATCTATTCATCTCATCATCTATCTATCATGCATCTGTTCATCTATCTATCTCGTATCTGTTCATTCATCTATCTATATCGTATCTGCATCTGTTCATCTATCTCGTATCTGTTCATCTATCTATTCATCTATCTATGCATCCCGCATTCATCTATCTATCTATCTCTGCAAATCTATCTATCTATCTATCTATCCTGTATCTGTTCATCTATCTATCTCGTATCTGTCTCATCTATCTCATCTATCTATCTATCCTGCATCTGTTCATCTATCTATCTCTATCTGTTCATATCTATCTATCTATCCATCCGTATCATCTATCTATCTCGTATCTATCTATCTATATATCTCGTATCTATCTATTTATCTATCTCGTATTCATCATCTATCTGCATCTATCTATTTATCTATCTCATTCATTCTATTCATCTCGTATCTATATTATTCATATCTATCTGTATCTATATTATCTATCTATCTAGTATCTATATTATCTATCTATCTCGTATCTATATTATCTATCTATCTCGTATCTATCTCGTATCTATATTATCTATCTATCTCGTATCTATATTATCTATCTATATTATCTATCTATCTATCTTATCTATCTATCTCGTATCTATCTATCTATCTATCTATCTATCCTGTCTTGTATTTATCTATTTTGTCTATCTTGTATCTCTCTATCTTGTATTTATCTATCATACTTATACATTGAGAGAGAGGGAGAGAAAACAGAGAGAAATAGAGCGGGAAAAAGTAAAAAAGAGAGAAAGAAAGAGAGAGAGAGAAAGAAAGAGAGAGAGAGAGAAAGAGAGAGAGAGAGAGAAAGAAAGAGAGAGAGAGAGAGAGAGAAGAGAGAGAGAGAAAGAAAGAGAGAGAGAGAGAAAGAGAAAGCGAGAGAAAGAGAGAGAGAGAGGTGGGGAGCGAGAGAAAGAAAGAGAGAGCAAGAGAAAGAAAGAGAGAGCAAGAGAAAGAAAGAGAGAGCAAGAGAAAGAAAGAGAGAGCAAGAGAAAGAAAGAGAGCGAGAATAAAGGCGACCTAACTTGGAAACAGACATAATTTACTTGGGTATATACCTATTAGGGTGAGCGGGTGGTGTAGAATTGAAATCAGCGAGCTGAGTTCAAATTCAGAGCATGTCTGTTGCGTTCACTTTCATACAAATGCATTTGGTAAAGGGTTAAATAGTAGGGTAGACTGAACTCTTAGGTAGCAACTCATCTAAGAGAAGGAAAACCGAATTCCAAGGAGTCAACGTGAAACTGTTCCACGATCTTTTCCCATCAATGCAAGAGGATCGAATCCAGGCAGAACTCAATGTCCAGGACAGAGTAAGAATATAATATAAAAGGCTCAAACACTAATATTCCATGGTTATAATTTATTACATTGGAATCGTAATCACGATCCAATTCATCAGACCTACAAATTCAAAAAACTTTTCGAATTTGTAGGTCTGATGAAACGTATCACACGAAAACTTTTTCAAACTTTCAATATCTGTCTATATATGAGGTATTGTAATTATTTAAATTGTTCAGACTTTTGTACTCATCTTTATTACCATATTCACGACGTTTCGGCCTTCTTCAGGTGATTAGAATTCCAAACTGAACCCTTTATTTCGTCCACCGAAATAGATTGTTCTAGTTCCACGTGTCGTGACTCGTTATCTCAGTTATGTTCCTTTAACACAACTCTCCAAGGTTTTGTACACCAGGTATTGGGTCAAGTCCCTGAATCCAAACAACGATTTTATTCACTGGGCCATGTGTCCTTGAAGATTTTCAAACTTTTTCATACATCTTTCCTCCAAAATATGTCCGCTAAGTGTATCTTGTATATCAGTTATGTAACTGATAACTGATATCCATTAAACATGGCACGTAAAACTAGAACAGTCTACCCCAGTGAGCGAAATAAAGGGTTCAGTTCGACATTCCAACCACCTGATGAAGGCCAGAACACTGTAATAAATATGGAGACAAATATGAGGACAGTAGTCCGAATAATGTAAATAGTGTACATAATACCTCATCTCAGAAATATAGAGAGAAAGATGAGGACAATAGTCCGAATAATGTAAATAGTGTACATAATACCTCATCTCAGAAATATAGAGAGAAAGATGAGGACAATAGTCCGAATAATGTAAATAGTGTACATAATACCTCATCTCAGAAATATAGAGAGAAAGATTAGGACAATAGTCCGAATAATGTAAAATAGTACATAATACCTCATCTCAGAAATATAGAGAGAAAGATGAGGACAATAGTCCGAATAATGTAAATAGTGTACATAACAGCTCATCTCAGAAATATAGAGAGAAAGATGATCAATAGTCCGAATAATATACACAATACCTCATCTCAGAAATATAGAGAGAAAGATTAGGACAATAGTCCGAATGATGTAAATAGTGTCATCTTAACCGACGCGAAAAAAATACCGTTAGTTTTTCAATTAATTATTTTTATATTGAAAAAAAAAAATCATTATTTTAAAAAAGTTAGAGACACCAATGACATGGCTTCCATGTCTAAGTCGATTGACGTTTCAACTGATGACTTTGGTTTATCGTTAACGGAAGAGAAACTGTTCAATATATCTGCTGATCGTGTCTTACAAATCGATCATAAAGAGGTGTCCATTGATCATATGGGATTGCCATTGAATAATAACATCCTTTAATAGCTAGTAATTCATTGGATATTGTAATGCAATTTTTCTCTGTGAATTGCAGTTTTCAGCACTTTACCAACATTAAAAGCAAAAATGGATCAAATATTGAATGCATTGTCAATGAAATCAGAATATGTTTATCACATATAATGCCTTCAACAATTACCCAAACACATGTTTTACAAAAACATGCTTAAATATACAATGTCTTAAAAATAAATGTTTATTTCAGGAGACTTCTTTATTATTTTCCTATTTTCAAATTTCATGACTAATTTTTCCTTATTAAAATTTAAAGTGCGCATCGGAGTTTTAGTTATTCTACAAGTGCGCTCTGAAGTAAAAAAAAAGAAAAAAAAGGTTAACATTGGTTTAGAGCTACAAAGGACAGGAAGTAGTAAAGGATTGACTGATTTTTTTAAACCATTTTTTATTCCTTCAAAGTCAGTTGGTCGACTAAGTTATTGAAAAAATAAAACCTTTAAATTTTTCTTTTCACACTTGACGATCAAGAGTCCCGTATCCTATTAGGGTCGAAGGGGCAGCACGTGCCCTCCAGCCGCAGTAGCAGTGGTGATTCCTGGTCAAGATAACCGGGGGCTGGTTTGAATTTTTCTTCTCCCACACTAGTCGCCAACCAAGGACCCAGTCTGCCCTGCGATTTTACACATAGGTGGGAGAAGAGTTGGATTCATATCTTTCCCAAGGGTATTAGCACGTAAGTGAATGTAATGGATTCGACTGGAATTCGAACTCGGCTCTCCTATTCCTCAATCCGAGTCGCAATTCATTACTCCACCGTGCCTCTTCAGACCAGAAGAATTGGATTCATATCTTTCCCAAGGGTATTAGCACGTAAGTGAATGTAATGGATTCGACTGAATCGAACTCTGTCTCCTATTCCTCAATCGAGTCGCAATTCATTACTCCAACGTGCCTCTTCAGACCAGAAGAATTGATTCATATCTTTCCCAAAGGGTATTAGCACGTAAGGAATGTAATGGATTCGACTGAATTGAACTGGCTCTCCTATTCCTCAATCCGAGTCGCAATTCATTACTCCACCGTGCCTCTTCAGACCAGAAGAATTGGATTCATATCTTTCCTAAGGGTATTAGCACGTAAGTGAATGTAATGAACTCGACTGGAATTCGAACTCGGTTCTCCGATCCCTCAGGCATTAATAAACATTAGGTTAATAATAGTCAGGTTGGACGAATCGCTTATCCGCACAGATACAGGGAAAAAGGGTTTTTTTTTTCGGGGAGGAGGGGTAGCTAGTGTTCGTATCAAACAGATAATATCAGTGACAGTTCAATGTAACTGGTCATGAAAGTCACTTGAAAGAAACAACAGAGAAATTTCGCAGAAGATAACATATATATATATAACAAACTTAGCCGACAGTTTTCTTGAATTCTAAAATTACAAGCGTCTGTTTATTTGATATTGAGTTTCACGTTATTTTGGCTCCATTTTTGGTTCAAAATTACATTTGTGGAAGAAGTTATCGCTTTCTCACATTCTTTATCTCTCACTCACTTTTTCACACACACAATAAAGCGAGATCAGTTGATGTCAATTTGTAACAAGGTATCAACGTGCCAATAGTTAAAAAACATGTATTGCATTTCATCGTAACATGCATAAAGTGATTACAAAGAGAGACGGGCCGATTCACAGATAGAAAGGCCGACACACTGGCCGATTCACAGATAGAAATGCCGACACACTGGCCGATTCACGGATAGAAATGCCGACACACTGGCCGATTCACGGATAGAAAGACCGACACACTGGACGATTCACGGATAGAAAGACCGACACACTGGCCGAAACACGGATAGAAAGACCGACACACTGGCCGAAACACGGATAGAAAGACCGACACACTGGCCGAAACACGGATAGAAAGACCGACACACTGGCCGAAACACTGATAGAAAGGCCGATACATTGGCCGATTCACGGGTGGAAAGGCCGATACATTGGCCGATTCACGGATGGAAAGGCCGATACATTGGCCGATTCACGGATGGAAAGACCGACACACTGGCCGATTCACGGATGGAAAGACCGACACACTGGCCGAAACACGGATGGAAAGACCGACACACTGGCCGATTCACGGGTGGAAAGGCCGATATATTGGCCGATTCACGGATAGAAAGACCCACACTGGCCGATTCACGGACAGAAAGACCCACACACTGGCCGATTCACGGACAGAAAGACCCACACTGGCCGATTCACGGATAGAAAGACCCACACACTGGCCGATTCACGGATAGAAAGACCCACACACTGGCCGATTCACGGATAGAAAGACCCACACACTGGCCGATTCACGGATAGAAAGACCCACACACTGGCCGATTCACGGATAGAAAGACCCACACACTGGCCGATTCACGGATAGAAAGACCCACACTGGCCGATTCACGGATAGAAAGACCCACACACTGGCCGATTCACGGATAGAAAGACCCACACACTGGCCGATTCACGGATAGAAAGACCCACACTGGCCGATTCACGGATAGAAAGACCCAACACTGGCCGATTCACGGATAGAAAGACCCACACACTGGCCGATTCACGGATAGAAAGACCCACACACTGGCCGATTCACGGATAGAAAGACCCACACACTGGCCGAAACACGGATAGAAAGGCCGATACGCTGATAGAAAGGCCGATACACTGGACGATTCAAGAATAGAAATACCGATAGACGGGCCGATTCACGTATAAAAAGGCAGAGAAAGAGGCCGATGGAACGTTAGACGGGCCGGTAAACAGATAGACGTAACGTAAGAGTGCCAATAGACGGAACACTAAACGGGCCGATAGACGAAACGTTAGACCGATCGATAAACCGATAGACAGACAGTTAGACAGGCCGGTCGATAGACAGATCGATAGACGAATGAAAAAGAGTAGACAAATGATGAACACACTGAGAAAGATCGATGGTTAACGAACAGAGATAGGTGACAGACAGAGGGAATAAAATGCTTTCTACATTGAATGATATTGATCTAAATTTAGAACAATAAAATCATGTTATTGAGATAAAAAAAAAGATATATCATTGAAATTCTGACACACTCACTTTACAGCCATTTAGTGAAGTAGTAAATAAAATCGTTAAATTCGAAAGAGGAGAAAAAATAACATAAAAGGGTGATTTTTTTTTCTTTTCTTTTTTTTACATTAAGCTTCACCCTGTACAAGGCCCGGGGGCACTCGAGGTAGAGATCACATTAAGGGGTAGTTTATGTGGATAGGAGGGGAAGATAACGGTTTATCTCTAGACTTGAACAGGTTACGGTTGTAGTGATCAGGGAAACAACCTCTTGGGAGTCTGTTCCACATAGTAGTAGTTTGTGAGAAGAAGCTGTTTGAGTGGGACTTACTACTTGCCAATGGGATACAGAGGGAATGTGGGTGGTTTACTACAATGTGGGTGGCATAGCGGGTCCTTTCCGTAAAGGTTTGACCTGGCGGAACCAAGGTATGTAGTTCGTCTGAGCACTTTCCCTGTTAGTAGCTATAGAGCAATGAGAGACACGCCACGTCCCGTGTGTGTGTGTGTGTGTGTGTGTGTGTGTGTGTGTGTGTGTGTGTGAGTGAGAGGTTGGAGGGTGTAAAATAATTTTTCTCAAACAAGGACACTGATATACTTTTGAACTTTATGAAGACTGGAAAGTGTGGTCTAGGCAGTTCCCGCCCAACTAGGGCAACAGTAGTCCATTTTAGTCCTGATCTGGCTCTTATAAAGATAGAGGATAAAATGAGGTGTCAAGTATTTAGTTCCAAAGTCATCTGAGTGTCTTAGACGAAATATTTTTTTATCATTATTAATTTTTTTTAAACTATATATATATATATATATATATATATATATATGTTCATTTTGTTTTTCTCAAATCGTTTTATATTCTACGACGAGCATTGAATAAGTAGATAGGCTCGGAAAGAAATTAGTTTCCTTTGAATAGATTTGATATCCCATCATGCAACGTATTCTTGTCGGGGGCTACTAGTTTGTATATGCTAATTAGGCTACTAACTTAATGATCGCAGATTGTAAACACGGCCTAAGTGTCACGATAAAAACAAAAGAAAACGGCAACGAAAATCAAATGAAAGAAAAATTAGTCCAATAACAAAAACATCTCAGGAAATGCCATATTTGATGGCATAATACTACCCCGCCCCCTTACTACTTCAGTAACAGCTGGGCATCTTAAGAAAATTTTGGATGGTGTATATTGCTGGAATTTTCAAAACAAATTTCTTAAATTTATAGAATTCTAATTTTTTTTTGTGATAGAAAAGGGAGTGGAGTTTATATGCCATTAATTTACTTTTTGGTGGTTATACTCTCCGGCCTTCTTCAGGCGACTGTCGATCCAGATAAACCCTTCAAGGTATTTCAAACCGAAGCCTAACCTTTATTCCATTTTACTAGGGTAGACTGTAAAATGTCTGGGGTTACACCAGATCAACAGACACCTGAAAAGGTCGGAGGTCACAACGGCCGAAACATAACAAAGATGAGGATATCAGTCTAGTTGAACTGCAAATAATGATAAATCATCAATTGGAAAATTTAGATATAAATTAGTTAGACTTGCTTACCAAATAAAAAAAATAGTTGCTGGGTTCGTTTATCGTTAAAGAAAATACCCCCCCCGGTACATTTAAAGTTTTCTCGAGTATGCAGGACAAAAGAAATAAATACCGTGTAATGCAATGACAAAATTACGCAGGTGTAGACCTTAAGAAAGCTTTATTCAAGTGAGGACACAAGGTTCGCGTATAGTGTCCTTTTATAGTCCCAGTAAACAGAAATAGCTCACTTTAAGAGAGTAACAAAACAAGGAGAGGCCACTTTTGATTATTCATAACATATCGTTTAAAATAAAACAGAGCGTCTACTTAAATACGGGTATCTACTAAAATAATGTTTGCAGTAATAAAAATATGCCGGATTAAAAAAAATAAAATCCATTAATTTTTAGAAATATATATCATACACACACATTTATATACATGAAAAATAAACATACATTTTCTTTCTCACCTTCTGAGTTTCATACATGAAGGGATGATTGAAACTTGTGAGGAACAAAATCTATATTTATTATTATGAACTTTAGCAACGTTACTATATACCAAGCATTGAATGTGCGATACCCACGAACCCTCCGACCAGAAGGCAGCAAGCCCGATTGGGGTCCCCGGGCAGTGCTTTGTGACCATCGCTGTTTTATCAACATTTGCTTTTTTTTTTACCTACATTTATGTATGTTACAAATTAAACAACTGACTATTTTATTTAAAGGATGAAAAATTTTGCCGGATTTTGACGTCATTCTGGGGTCCTTTTTTTTTTTTTGTCTCAATCCGTGAATTTATTACGCTTATGCTAAGTCTCGAAAAAAATTCACAATATTTTTTAACCCATAATGTTGAGTGTGTTAAAATTATCCAACTTTTGAACAAGAAAAATCTCAAGCTGATGTTAAATATTATCGCAAAACATTGATTTATTCAAAATGGAATGAACTTTTTAGGAACATCCTTAATCCTTGACTCAGTCGCCTTCATTTAGATACACTGTATTTATTTTCAATTTTTCTAGTTGAATTGTTCACTTATTATTATACATAATTAGGTGACAATAAATATTTGTATTTTGTATGCATTCTACCTAATGAAAATTGAGATGCAGTGGGGGTCCCATATCATAGATTCCGTGGGGGCCATCGAAACCCTTACACCGGCAATATATATATATATATTAAAGACATTTTTATGTTTAACGTTCTTTTTATAGATACAATTATTTAAGTAAATGCTCTGTTTATAATAAACAGTATTAAATAACATTTACCGGCCTGAATGTCCGAGAAATTTTCATAGAAAATATTCGTCCTTTGACAGGATACGAACCTGCATCCTATACGGAACCGTCATTTACGCTGACGTGCCTAACCTCTCGGCCAC
>CAHIKZ030000200.1:1452500-1480000 GCA_903632075.3 Acanthosepion pharaonis
ATGTACATTATATATACATACATGTACATATTATATATACATATATATATATATATATATGTATATATATATATATATATATATATATATATATATATATATATGGGACAAAGCGTTTAAAACCGACGAGTTTTTGACGATGTGACATGTGTTAGATTCGGCTTCTTCAGGTTTGAATGAAGTATAAAACGGTGTCTAAGGAAAAGGCTTGGGATTTTTTGAGGATAAGAGGGGCAACAATTTAAATTACCTTATATATATATATATATGATCCGACGGCCAGAGTCCAGAAAGGGCGAATTTCATTCCAACCTGAAGACGCCGAACCCTACATGCGTCACGTTGACTAAACGCGTCGTTTAAAATCTTTTACTCTTTATGTCTTTATCTCCACTTTTATTTCGGATACTATTAGTCATCTGGCAAACACACATAAAACGTCAAAACGACATTTAAAAAAGCAATATATATATATATATATATATATATATATATATATATATATATATATATATATATATATATATATATATGAGTGTGTGCGTTTCATTAAAGACATCTGACAGAGAACTGTGACTAAGCTTTTTATTCAATTTTTCTTGAGTTCATATGAGTGTTTCCTTTTCTGGACATAAAGTCTTAAAACTGTCGAAATGTTCTATATAGATGAGCGCTTTCGGCTATTCTGTTACCCATTATCAAGGATGTTTGTTTATATATATATATATATATATATATATATATATATATATATATATATATATATCGATAGGATTATTTTTTTATTTTCCAAATACTGTCAGCAGATTGTGGTGTTGGATAATTGTTTTTTTGTTTTTTATTATTAATACTTCCATTATTTTTAGCTTTTTTTTTTACATATAGACGAGGCTATTTCAGTTAAAAATTTAAAAAAAAATCCTTGATAATGATTGCCCGAAACTTAACTGTTTTTACTGACTTTATGCTCAGAAAAGAAAACACTTGAACGAACACAAGAAAAATTGATTATAAGCTCAATCGCTGTACCTTGTCAATAGTTTTTCTTTACTTTAATGAAACCTGTATAAAAGAGGGATTGCTGCCCAAATAAATACACTATATATATATATATATATATATATATATACAATATATATATATATATATATATATTCAGTCGTATGGATATGAGTTTTAACAAACGCACATCAATCCAACCAAATATGTTAGCTCTATCATTGATACTGAGCGCTTTTCAATAAGTATCGCGCATATATAATACATATAGAAATTATATATATATATATATATATATATATATATATATATATATATACACGTACGATATGAGATGCATTTGATACGCATCGAAACACGACTGCAATCGTGAAGTGATTTTGACGTTTTCGGTGTAATATCCTTATATATATATCATTTATTCGAAAATTATAATAAAAATGTTATAAAATCACTATAAAAATAGCCACTTTGTTTCTTGAGAAGACACCAGAAATGTTGGAGCAAAATGGCTATTTTTATAGTGATTTTATAACATTTTTATGTTATAATTTTCGAATAATTGATTATATTTACTCTACTCTGTATTGAACACTCTTTTAAGAATAGTATTTTTTGGTTATTGGAATTTATTCCGTATACACCAATCCTATACTTGGAGATATATATATATATATATATATATATATATATATATATATATATATATATATATATAGGCAACAGGTATTGCCTAATTGACCTAGCAGACGTGTGTGTTCAGAAAGAATATCCCGCCATTATTATTTTATCTGTCTTATAAACTTATGCACGCAATCTCGTGTGTTTGTTTCTTAGTCATTCTAGGCTGGCCATCGTCTCGGTTGACTTGTGTTTACCAACATTTTACTGGTTTGCTATTAATGCTGGCGCTGTAGTTGTGAGACTTAAATTGAATGATTTGATGACTTCTCAACACGTGTTGCGTTGTTTAATGTATAATTCTTTATGAAATTTAGTTTGCCCGTAATCTCTCACGAGCTCTCTTTTCTGTTTAACTATTGAGGCAGAAACTAAATATTTTTACGTAAGAATATATGATGATGGGATAAGGTAAGTGGACTGATGTCGTCAAAGTTGGGTAACTTTGATAATCAAGGTAACATTGATGGAACTAACTGACAGTGAAAAAAAAAAAAAAGGAATTTATCCAGCAAGACTAAATAACTTTTTCAAGTTTTTTTTTTTTTTTAAATTAAAAAAATGTTTTTTTTATTTCCCGAAATTTTTATTGAATATTAGCTTACACGTAAATATTCAATAAAAATTTCAGAAATTCCGGAAAAAAAATTATTGAATATTTATTACCTTAGCTATGTTATACATGGGGAGGTACGGTGGAGTAATGGATAGCGCTCGGATTGAGGTATCGGAGAGCCGAGTTCGAATTCCAGTCGAATCTATTGCATTCACATACGTGCTAATACCCCAACTATGGGTAAATAGCAGGACAAACTGAGTGGCAACTGGTCTAGGAGAAGGACGACTGACTTCAAAACCGATCATCCAGGGTTGTGTAGTAGGCTAACAACCTAATGATGATGATGATGATAATAATAATAATAATAATAATAATAATAATAATAATAACTGGCTTGTTACAGAAATCGCAAAGATATCTTTCGGTCCTATGTTCCCCAAGGAATAATAAAAAAATATAATTATTTTTATTATGAATTTACATATAATTTAAAAGTACAATAAAAAAAAAAATGTTACACATAAAATATTTTCCCTTTGCATTTATGAAAAGGTTCTGACATTGTTTAAAAAAGATAACTCCAAAATTTTGTTTTGAGAAGTTTTTTTTTTCTATCGGCCTTTGATTTGAAAATTGCGTGCATTGCGAGGATTTCAAATCATTGAAGAGGTACGTTTCGTCAGAAGTTAGTCTAAAATGGGAAAAGGCACGGAAAATATTATTATAATATTATCAAAAGTTAGCCACAAGCAACTTAACGCACTGAATTCATATTTAAATCAATGTCCTCAAAGACAGCCGACAAGGAATATACAAAAATACGCCGTCTATGATCCAATCAAAAGCCCTTTACTTGTTTGCAGATAGGGTGAGAACTTAAATAGACGGGTCCATTCGTAAAAAATTGGGATATTTTTAAGGGATTTTTGGAGATTAGTATATTCTTTTAAACGTTTTTCACACTGCGACACTTAGTTTTCGGTATAGAAAAATATTGATTTTTAAATTTTTATCGATTTAGAATGGTGACGAGGGTGGTCAATAATATCGATATGATCTAAAATCGATTACTGAATTTTACAGAGCTACTGGACTTGCGTTTGCGTACGAAAATAGACTTTTTTTTTTGGTGATAGCTTACAAAAAAGTTAATAAAAATATGTATCATTTACTGTTCATTTACGATAAATAATTATTGACCTTAAAATATTGTATACGTGCGAACGAAAAAAAAATTCTCATGCAAAACAAATTAAAATTAAGAAAAAGTTTACAAAATGGTTAAAAAAATTCAGTAAATTAAAAAAAAATATCAATGATCTTTCCGCACTTTCAAACTTATAAATAACATTATTTGCTTTTTACGGTTTATCAACCCTTTGCAGGTTATTTAAAGCCAGAAATTATTTTTAAATTTTAAGATTTTTTTTTTTTTTTTTTTTTTCAGATAATAATTTACTGATTAACCCATAGCTGGAAGTAAATGAAGGCTGTTTGCGTGTAAGAGAATACATCGAACCCGACTAGAACTAGAATTCAGCTCTCCGATTTTCAATTTCGAGCCGTTGTAAATTGCTCCAGCAGTACGTACAAGCTTTACAGCAGCTCGTAATCACAAGAGGTCACCCATCTAGGTACTGAAAAGCTCGATGTTGCTTAACTCGAGATTTATTGCGTACATAATACAGCAATTGTAGTCGACGTTGCTTAACTCGCACGAGAAAATAAATATTAGCATTAAATAACATTTGATTTTTACGGTTTATCAACCCTTTGCAGGTTATTTAAAGCCGGAAATTATTTTTAGGTTTTAAAATTTTTTTTTTTAATTAGATAATAATAATTCTATTGATTAACCCATAGCTGGAAGTGGACGAGTTGGATCCGTATCTTTGCCAAAGGGTATCTGCGCGTAAATGAATATTACGAACCTGACTGGAATTCGAACTCGGCTCTCCGATTTTTAATTCCGGGCCGTTGTAAATTGCACCAGCATCATATACACCTAGTATCTATTTACCCATCTAGGGACTGAAAAGGCTCGACGTTGGTTAGTACTCCTGTGATAATACGAGAACCGGTGTTTCAACGCGATATCAAAGCCTATCAGAAGTTGAATCATTCGGCTAAAAGGTACTTGACAGGTGATTTACAGCAGGAAGATGCGTTACTTCGGCGTAGGTACTAAACAGAATCGTTTTCTTTATTTATTTATCGAACTAGAAAAACCAACAGCATGATTGATCGAAGTTCGGTGATAAACCATTTTCTATTGTTCATTGCGCTTCAGCTATTTATTAGTAACTACCGCGAAGGGAAGTAATAAAATTATAGCGTGAGTGAGGAAAACAGTCACATTTAATTAAATATTAATAAAATAATTAGAAATAAAAGAGAAAAATGGTGTTAGAAATAAAAAAAAGCGATCTAAACGGATATGTAATATCAGTCCTCCTATCTAGCAATGAACCCTTTCCCCACAGACGAAGAGATTGTAACAGAGATGACGTTCTACAGAAGGATGCTGAGAATACTATAGACAGAGAACGTAAACTTCGAGAAAGTTTAAAAAAAAAAAAAAAAGAACAAAAATGTCAATGATACAAAAAAAAAACCAAAAAAAAAACCAGAAAGTAGACATTTCTGGAACATAATGAAACAATCGGAAAATTTTCTAAACTGATTGATTAATTTGGTTTTTACGGCTTATCAACCTTTTGCGGGTTATTTAAAGCCAGAAAATATTCTTAGATTTTAATAATTTTTCGGGAGATTATTATATTTTTTTTTTACTGATACAAGTCCTAGAGTGGGGAAAAAGTGGATTCATGCCTTTCCCAGAGAAATTCATAAGAGAATAACGAACCCGAGTGGGAATTCGAACTCGGCTTTCCGACTTCTCATTCCGTGCCCTTATCCATCACACCACCCGTACACTCAAACGTATTCCCGATCGGTCCCCATCTAGGTACTGACTAGATTCGACGTTGCTTACCTTCGGTGATCGTAGGGGAACCGGTATATATATGTAACAGACCAAAGTATTTGTAAAAAGAAAAACCAACATGAAGCCTACAAAGGAAAAAAATAAATAAAAATTCAAGAGTAAAACGGATAAAAAAAAATTGGGCAAAGTAGACACTAAGTGAGAAGAAAAGACCTTTAAAAGACAGACCCATAGCTACTGGTGTCGTGGGCCCCGATCGAATATATAAACCCTCTACTACATTTCAATTTTCATAAGGTAGTATTCATCTAATATACAAATTTTATTGTAACCTAATTATATACAATAATGGATCATATGCAATAGAGGTGAACAATTCAACGAGAAAAACTGAAAATAAATACAATGACTATTTATTGTAAGATAATTACAATTTTGGCCGATGGTGTAATTGGATGAGGCTAGTCAACACTGACTATCCTACACTTAGCTAATCTGATACACAACCCATTCGTTCATTACAATATAGTCCATCACTACAAGAACTCATGCATGATCATTCAATCTAACATATACCAGAATACTTCATATTCACAGGGATCCTACTAAAATATACCTGACATGTATCTTAATATAAATTAGAGACATGTCATAATAGATCATTCCATTTTAAACCAGCAATGTTTTGTAGCAATTTTTAAAATATCAACTTGAGATTTTTATCGTTAAAAAGTAGGATAATTTTAACACAACCTTCGACCTTATGGATAAAAATAATGGATTTTATAAAGTATTTCTTTAGAGACTTAGCATGAATAAAAACAAAATTCACAGATTTGGCCAAAAAAAAAAAAAAAAAAAAATAAAATAAAATAAAAAAAGAAAAAAGACCCCTAGGATGACGTCAAAATTTACGAACATTTTTCATCCCTTAATAATCATTTGTGTTTAGATTAATTTCTAAATGTGGGTAGAAAAAAAGCAAATGTTGATATGACAGCGACTGTCACAAAGCACTGCCCGGGGGCCCCAATTTCGATATCACCAAACATTGGAACGAAAACAATCCCCCCCCCGTAGATTGAATAATGGGTACAGTTTGAAATTTCCTGTTGGTTAGACAGATCGATATACACTAGGTGAGAACAACGACCGGAACGTTGTGATAACAACAACAAAGATGAGGAAAACAGTCCACATGCAAACAGGGCCGGATTTAGATGAAGAGAGATCCTAGGCTATGCCACTTGTGAGGCCTTTCCAAATTTCCCAATCTCACGAGTAGAGGAAAGTAGGAGAGTTTTAAATTAAACAATTTGAGTAAAGACGGGGGGGGGGTAATTTTTTTTATCACGTGACCCATCAGGGTTATAGGGGCACAATGCACTACTGCAGCCACAGTAGAAGTGGTGTTTCTTAGTCAAGATAACCCGACGGAGCCCAACCCTCTCCAGGCCGGTTTTGAATTCAGAGTTTTTCCTTCTCCTAGACCGATTGCCACCTCTAGAACCCAGTCTGTCCTGCTATTTAGCCATAGCTGGGAGGAAAGCACGTAAGTGAATGTAATGAATCCGACTGGAAATGTTTATTTAGAGTTTACAATACGTTATGACAGCATGTGTAAGAAAGGTCTATGATAGTGTCAAAAATATTATACGCCTTGGAGACCCCATAGGTTTTAAGGCACTAGGTAAATCCGACATTGCATTATAAATACTGATTACTCTTCATCCCAGAAATTCAGATAGAAATCCAAAATGCTTGCATTCGTTTTTATTTTAATTTACTTTAAAAATGTCAAAAGCGCATTTATTAGTTGAATCTAGATATTCTCCTTTGTCATGAAAATTATGACATTTTTCTCTCTTTTGCCAATAGACCTGTAACGTTTTTCTTTTTTTTTGCCAATAGACCTGTAACATTTTCTCTCTTTTGCCAGTAGTCCTGTGACTTTGTTCTTTTAGCTAATAGTCCTGTAACTTTTCTTTCTTTTAGCCAATGGGCCTGTGACTTTTTCTCTCTTTTAGCCAATAGTCCTGTGACATTCTCTTATAATCTAGCTATTTTCAAGACGTTTCTTCAGCCTATGTGTTTTTGTATCCGTTTTTCTCCTCTCTCAGAGACCTTATCGACTTCATAAAAAGCCGAACATTTCCTCCAGAATGTGACGCTAAAAACAACAAAGTAGAAGGTAGTTTAGAAAACGTGCTAGTTTAGTCTGTGGATAGTGATAGACATTACAAATAGATTACTTGAATCCAGGGGTGAATGGGTCGCGAGTTTGTATAAGCATCTCTACGATAGATAAACAGGGATTTACGTATTCATACACGGTGTAAATGTGTTATGATATCGTGACTGGGTAGGAAAAGAAAAGAAAAAACGATAGATATTAAAAATAAGTTGGCGTTTGGAAAGATTTAAAAACTTAAGAAGTGCATGGAGTAAAAAAATGTATCAGGATAGGCAAGTAATAATATTTCAAATAATACGAGACAAACGTAAAGAAAGAATTATACTTAGAAGGAAGAGATGGGTGAATAATAAGACGGTATAGGAGAGTCGCATGTAGCCCTTTGTGAGAGAAACAGACGGATAGATAGATAGATAGATAGATAAACTGGCTTAGATAGAGTGATAGATAGAGAGAGTGAGAAAGAGATAAACAGGCTTAGATAGACAGATAGAGAGAGAGAGATAAACAGGCTTAGATAGACAGAGAGAGAGAGAGAAAAACAGGCTTAGATAGACAGAGAGAGAGAGAGAGAGATAAACAGGCTTAGATAGACAGATAGATAGAGAGAGATAAACAGCTTAAATAGACTTAGATAGAAAAACAGGCTTAGATAGACAGAGAGAGAGAGAGAGAGAGAAAAACAGGCTTAGATAGACAGAGAGAGAGAGAGAGAAAAACAGGCTTAGATAGACAGAGAGAGAGAGAGAAAAACAGGCTTAGAGAGAGAGAGAGAGAAAACAGGCTTAGATAGAGAGAGAGAGAGAGAAAACAGGCTTAGATAGACAGATAGAGAGAGAGATAAACAGGCTTAGATAGACAGAGAGAGAGAGAGAAAAACAGGCTTAGATAGACAGAGAGAGAGAGAGAAAAAAACAGGCTTAGATAGACAGAGAGAGAGAGAGAAAAAAACAGGCTTAGATAGACAGAGAGAGAGAGAGAGAAAAACAGGCTTTGATAGACAGATAGAGAGAGAGAGAAAAACAGGCTTTGATAGACAGATAGAGATAGAGAGAGATAAACAGGCTTAGATAGAGAGAGAGATAAACAGGCTTAGATAGAGAGAGAGATAAACAGGCTTAGATAGAGAGAGAGATAAACAGGCTTAGATAGAGAGAGAGATAAACAGGCTTAGATAAACAGGCTTAGATAGAGAGAGAGATAAACAGGCTTAGATAGAGAGAGAGATAAACACTTAGATAGAGAGAGATAAACAGGCTTAGATAGATAGAGAGAGAGATAAACAGGCTTAGATAGATAGAGAGAGAGATAAACAGGCTTAGATAGATAGAGAGAGAGATAAACAGGCTTAGATAGACAGAGAGAGAGATAAACAGGCTTAGATAGACAGAGAGAGAGATAAACAGGCTTAGATAGACAGATAAACGGGCTTATATATATATATATGAGAGAGAGAGAGATGGATTGATAGATGGGTTGATGGATTGGTAGATAGATGGATTGATTGATGAGTTGATAGATGGATTGATATACAGACTTAGATAAAAATAGATTTTTTTTCCATGTCTATCGATCTATCGGAGAAAGTTCATTCACTAAATTCATATGCATTGATCGAGAGATTACCAACAAATCAATATTATTCAACCTAAGATGTTTGGTTTGGTTGATAATTACATGTGGTTCGAAATTTATAGCCAACTAATTGAAACGATAAAAATTCAGATCGTATTTTTTTCATTTGACTCGACTACCGTTTACCGGGCACGCTTAGCAAAGTAGTAGCAATTTATCGTTCGTTTAATTTTTTTTTTTTTTTTTTGACGTAAGATTGGAATTAAGCTTCCAATGGTGACATAAGGGCTATTTTTTTTTTATATTTTCTTTTTATTCAAGCATGATATCGGCATTGGTGTTCAGGAAATTTAATTCAACTGTTTTGTGTCATAAATCACTACCCGTTTCTTAAGGGTACCCGGCAAACAGTAATTGCGCCATATGGGAAAACGACATTTTTATATCAAGAACAATTTTAGGGAAATCTATGATAAAGTGGGAAAAGTTTTCCTGTTACACGTTTTGTCATTTAGGACTTCATCAGACAAAAATATTAAAAAAAAAAAAAAATAATTAAATTCCTGACGTTCCTTTTATTTTTTGGATGCTTTTTTTTAGCTTTTTAGCCTGACGAAGTCCTAAAAGGACGAAACGCATCAGCACAAAAACTTTTACACTTTTTTATCATTATAATTCTATAAGTTTTACCAGTTTGTGACTGGAAGGGATAATTCCGAGGGAGATATAAATCCAGGGAGAGCTCAATATAAACTACAGAGCATTATAAGGATAATATTAAGACGGAGACTT
This sequence comes from Acanthosepion pharaonis, assembly GCA_903632075.3. Classification (NCBI taxonomy): domain Eukaryota; kingdom Metazoa; phylum Mollusca; class Cephalopoda; order Sepiida; family Sepiidae; genus Acanthosepion; species Acanthosepion pharaonis. The sequence goes on from CAHIKZ030000200.1 coordinate 1,462,248, forward strand.
TAATTATCCATATTGTATGTATATATATATATATTATTAATAAAAATTCCGTATTTAAAATCTTTCTCTTCGTGCTTCAATTTAGTCAAAAGGCCTACTAAGATATAATAAGTCCTGCTATCATCAGTCTTATATATATTGTTATTTTGTCTTTTTATTCCACAAATTTCATTAACCGGCCTATAATGAGTATGTACAGAACAACTCTTCCAAACCGAACATCCGTGATGTACGGTATTGAGGATACTGTTCGGATTCGGGGAATAAAAGGCTGCTGCAGCAAGCTTAAAATTAAGCATAACTTTTAGAGTTTAGGATACAAAGTTAGTTTTGAACGTTGATTCATTTTATTTATTTTAGATTGAATAAATGTAAAATATAACTGACAACCAACAGTAATGGAAAAATTTGTGCTAAAACAAACAGCGTAATTTGTGAAAAACTAAGAGACTTTATGAAATGTTTAAACATTTATAGAAGTTATAAATTTATCATTCGTCCATTGTCAGATCTTCCTGAATTTTGCTGCGTTTTCATTTGCGTTCATGAAAGTTGTTTCTATGGCACTTTTGGTACAAGACATGCTTTCACTTTAACATTGTGCAGTTTCTTTTTAATAATTTCATTTTGTAATGCGCGTGTGAAACAAGGTCTTTGCTCAATGAATTTAAGTAATGTTTCAATAGACTTCTGTTTTTTTACCATGATATTGTTTCACCATCACATTGATCGTCTAATATAGACTCACTACTACTGTAAGTATCATGATTAAAACTATCTTGAATACTGTTTGTCTTCACTATGAGTATTTTATAAGCTTCATATTTATGTCAATACAAAAGTTTAGATTTGAAGATGAGTTCAAATTCAAGGAAGTCCTATTCGAGAAAGCCTAGATTATGCCATATTTGGATTTGGGGAGTTGTACTATACACACACACACACACATATATATTAAATGATAACATACACAGATACATCCCCTTCTCAGGAACCAATAAAACTGTCAAAATGACCAAGGGAATTCAGAGCAGTATGAATCGATCCATCCTCTATCTTAAAAAAAAAAAAAAAAAAACTTAAAAGAGGCCGTTTGACCAACACAAGGACTGGCCAAAATTAACGATAAAAACAAATGAAAACTACGGATAAAGTTAATTTTCTTCAGTCATTCATTCCTGTAGTTCACTGCTACTAACAAGCAGGAATTTTTTTCTCTCCTGATGATGACCATGCTGGCCGAAACTATCAAGAAATCTAATTGAAATAATAAAAGAAAAAATATTAATATACAACCCAGTCTGTCTGAAAATTTTAATTTTTTAATTTCTCAAATTTTTTTATTGTTCAAAACACACACATATATATATATATATATATATATATATATATATATATATATTACATTCACTTACGTGATAATAATACCCTTGGGAGAAAGGCATGAATCCATCACTTCTCCCCCAGCTATGGGTAAATAGTAGTACGGCTTGGGTTCTATAGCATTGGATGGTAAGAAGGAAATCTCTGAATTCAAAAACTGTATGTAGCCCTGGTGAAGCACATACTATGCAGCTAAAGAAAGGATCATTCACATTGATTCGATGATCCCGACTGCGGTCGACTCTTTTTTCGTCTATGGAATTCTGAAGTAGACGCGCTGAATCTAAAATACTAACAAACTCAGTGACAAATTTTATTTGCATTTAATCGTAAATAAAATTATATAGAAATTTAAATATTTGTATATCTTTTTTTTACTTTTATTTATTTTTTACGAAATCTCACATTTATTGAAACGCCTGGTCTGTCTAGAAGAAGAAGAAAAAAACATTTAAATTTGCAACTCGAGGTGAGTCCTGTAATTTTATACTTTTCTAAAAGCAGACTGATCGACAATTGCGTGGAATAATTTAGCGTACGCGCACGACGTTCGTCAGTGCTTAAAGGTTTACTACGCTACACGTATAGTTCAATATATTGATTTGGAAGAGCCAATTCCAATAGCGTGGTAGTTCTGCGAGATGGATCGAAAGACAGGCGGATCGTCAACACAGTTTAGAAGAGATTTTCGTATTTTTACCGTGTTCGTGTGTTTGTTTGCATTATTACAGCACAGGCTTTTTTGGCGATATACCATCAGTGTACAGAAGGTCGACCTGTTTAGATAGACAAACACATAGAATGATATACGAAAACTCTTAGGACTTCCTACAGCAGGCACCCATAAATAAATGCAAGCACATGACTGTCAACAATGTATCAGGAGAGAGAGGCATAGTAAATTGCTTACAACGAAATTACAATATTTAGCTATGTAGACGCGTGTGTACAGAGTCATATGCGTGTCATAGAGCTTTTAGACATTTTACAAGGACGCAAACGTATCCAGGACTAAAAGCGTAAGGAGGTAGAGTTATAATAATTCGTAAAAGGAATCACTTAACGGTAATCTTAGCTGTTATTAGGGAATGAGTTCATAAAAGAAATGCAACTATCGTCAACCGCGAAACCAAACCAGGTCGAGGATAAATGTGACTTTAAAATATGAACTGGAATTGATGGAGCGACAGATATGAATAGATAAATAATCTATTCATATCTACGTTTATAGTTATTTAATAGATAAAGATAGATAAACAGGTATAAATAAAGATATAAGGATAGCTAGATAAAGACAAAGATAAAATATATACGAATAGAAAGATATGAATAGATAGACAATGACAGATGTAAATAGATAGATAGATGTGAATAGATAGATAGATAGCTATGAATAGATAGATGCGGATAGATAGATAGATAGCTATGAATACATAGTACATACATACATAGATAGATAGATAGCTATGAATAGATAGATGCGGATAGATAGATAGATAGATAGCTATGAATACATAGATATTACATAGATATATACATAGATAGCTATGAAAAAAAATATATATGAAGACATATAGTCTTAAGATGTGCTATATTTATGGGATAAAGTGCTCAATATCAGAGATAGAGCGTGTGTAAATATAAAAGTGAACGTAGAAGTCAACACTTAGAGACGACAGTCTGTTTCATGCTAGGAGAGTGGCCTGACGATTTCATCTAGCATGAAACAGCCTGTCGCCTCTAAGTGTTGACTTTATGTTACTTTATATATATATATATATATATATATATATATATATATATATATATATATATATATATATAGAGAGAGAGAGAGAGAGAGAGAGAGAGAGAGATAGATAGATAGATAGATAGGGGATAGAATAAGCGCATTACCAGAGTGTCACGGTTAGCGTACTGGCTGAGTTAAACCCATTTTTAGCGAGTTCGTTCTCAGCCTGTTGCACCAAGGATGAATGTTTTTGTTGGAATTAGCCATGCCAAGGAAACCAATGAAAAGTTTCGAAATAAATTTTGATAAGATACTTTTAAAGATAATGCGAAAAAAAAAAAAAAAAAAGGAAAAAAAGAAACGTTACAACAGGAGTAGTTAGAAGGAAGGACAGACTGAGAGACTGAAACTGCGAACAGAATATTATTAAATAAACATTTGAAACAGAAGCAAACAGAATGACAGATATGAAATGAGATAGATACAGAGGTAGATATGAACTGAGATAGATACAGAGGTAGATATGAACTGAGATAGATACAGAGGTAGATATGAACTGAGATAGATACAGAGGTAGATATGAACTGAGATAGATACAGAGGTAGATATGAAATGAGATAGATACAGAGGTAGATATGAAATGAGATAGATACAGAGGTAGATATGAAATGAGATATATACAGAGGTAGATATGAAATGAGATATATACAGAGGTAGATATGAAATGAGATATATACAGATATGAACAGCGATCGATAGATAGATATGAACTGAAATAGATAGGTGACATTAGATAGATAGATAGATAGATAGATGTGACCTGAGATAAATATATATGAACTGAGATAGATATAGGTGAACTGAGCTAGAAAGATTGATAGATATGTAATGAGACTGATAGATAGATATATCATAAATGAAATGATATGAAAGATAGACTATTCAAAATTGATTAAATGCCGTTTTAACTTTAGCAGTGAAAAAACGAGATGAAAGTTTTAATTCGCGACGTGAATAAGCGATCGTAAACTCATAAAGAGAATTAAATATCTGACACAATGGAACTTATTCATATACGACTGTTAATGTTCACAAGCATCCCCATCTCTTTATGAATAGTGGGTGGTAGGGGTATGGGGGGATTACTTGGAACAGATCGGCAAAATTTGCTGCCTTGCCGCCCCCGCCAATGAGCCTGTGTTTGTGTGCGCGCGCCTGTCGGTCAGCGAAAGTCGCTTTCTTTTTGTAGTGGGCTACTTTGTGTGAGCATGGAACTAAAGTGAACGCGTGTCTGCACAGATCAATCTACCAATCAGTGTTCGAAGTCTAATCTTATTATCAATATATCGAATAGATAGCGTTGCTGATAGCCGTGAGTATCCTCCTGGCCTTGTGCGTACGTGCGGGCGTGTGGATGGTTGCGGGTTTTGGGAAGGTTCACTTTTTACCGTGTAAGGGATCACAGATATAATGACATTAAAAGCTTGACTAAAAACGAAAAAGCAAACAGATGGATAACCTGACGTCGGTGTAGGGCAGATCATTCAATCATTTCATCGAGAATTGGGATCAGAAAAAATTAACGCTGATGTGAAAATTATATTAACAGACTGAGATTATTAAATATAGGCGTGAAGATAGATAGATAGATAGATAGATAGATAGATAGATAGATGCATAAAAAGGCCGATGGAGGGCTGGATGAATAGAGTGACTGATGGATGCATGGGTAGACAGACCGATGAATGGGTGGATGGATGGACAGACCGACCAATAGATGGACGGATGGGTTGAAAGAACGGTGGACAGATCGATGGGTAGACAGACCTATGGATGGAGCAATGAATAGATAGATGAATAAACAGACCGATAGATGGACGGATGTGTAGACAGATGGAGGGAAAGATGGATGGGTAGACAGATGGAGGGAAAGATGGATGGGTAGACAGATGGAGGGAAAGATGGATGGGTAGACAGATGGAGGGAAAGATGGATGGGTAGACAGATGGAGGGAAAGATGGATGGACAGATGGAGGGGAAAGATGGATGGGTAGACAGATGGATGGATGGGTAGATGGATGGATGGATGGATGGATGGACAGATGAACGGATAGATGGATGGATGGATGGACAGATGAACGGATAGACAGATGGAGGGATGGGTAGACAGACGGATGTATGGATGGGTAGGTAGACGGGTGGACAGAATGGATGGTTAGACAGTTGGATGGATGGTTAGACAGACCGATGGATGGATGGTTAGACCGATGGATGGATGGTTAGACAGACCGATGGATGGATGGATGGATGGTTAGACAGACCGATGAATGGATAAACAGACCGATGGATGGATGGATAGACCGATAGATGGATAGATAGACCGATGGGTAAACAGATACAGACTGATGGAGGGATGGGTAAAGTGCCGAATACGACAGATAAGAAACAAAACATGACACTAAGAGATAGATATGAAAAGACGTTATGGATTCCAATATCGACATATATGAGCTAAATGGGATGATACTATGTATTGGTTAAGAAGACTGTTTAATTACAGACACACCAAGATGGATTCGAGGAAAAAAAGCTCGTTAACTTAAACGCCCAGAAATCTAGATTGAGTAGGTATGCACTACACTTACAGTACAACACCGATCAGGATAAAGGTTAATTTATTGCCGTATGGTAAGCATTCGTTAGTATGCTTGCATGAAAGCATTGGTATCTGTAGGTAATTCATTTACAACATTTACTCAGCTGTTTATAGACAGTAAAAAAAAAAAAACCACAAAATCGTTATCACCCGTTGAAATCGCTTCGGACGTCCAAATGAAACGTTGTCGAGTATTAACTGAGCGGTGATTGAATGCGTAATGGGCTTTAAAAGTCGAGAACGTTGAACAAAATATGCAAAAAAGAGATTTTTTTTTCTAATCATGTTTAGTGTCTTAGGGGTGGGGCGAAAGCAAGGTCGACCTTAATGAGTTTTGTTGATGTGCTTTGTAGTGTATGTGGAAATAAAACACTTTTTTTTTCTTTCTCCATTTCTTTCCCATTATGTGCTTTTATGCGCACATGCATGTAGGAAAGCATGACATTTTTAAAAAAATGTAGAAAAGAATAAAGATAGATCGACAAATATACTGATGTTTCGAATTGCTGATTGCGTGTGTGTGGGTGAGTTGGGGGGCGATCGGAAATATTATCATTTGTATAGAAACGTATATAAAAAAGCAAGGCGAGGATAGATAGATAGATAGATAGATAGAACCAAATAGAGACAACAAGAAACAAACGCCTTCCGATGCGTAGAAAGATAGCTAGAAAAAAAAGAGATAGATAGGTAGAGATAGATAGCGAGAGAGAGAGAGATTAATAGACAAAGATAATTTCAAAGATAATGCGAAACAGACGATACAACAGGAGTAGTTAGAAGGAAGGACAGACTGAGAGATGGAAACTGCGAACAGAATATTAAATATACATTTGAAGCAGAGGAAAACAGAATGATAGATATGAACCGAGATAGATAGATAGATAGATAGATAGATATGTACTCAGCTGGGATAGATTGATAGACATGAATTTAGATAGATAGATAGAATTTTAAATATTAACAGACATTGATTAGACAGATTATGACCTTAGATAGATAGATAGATAGATAGATAGATAGATAGATATGTACTCAGCTGGGATAGATTGATAGACATGAATTTAGATAGATAGATAGATAGATAGATAGATATGTACTCAGCTGGGATAGATTGATAGACATGAATTTAGATAGATAGATAGATAGATAGAATTTTAAATATTAACAGACATTGATTAGACAGATTATGACCTTAGATAGATAGATAGATAGATAGATAGATAGATAGATAGACAAATTCTATGAAGAGATTTATAGATAAGAACAGTAAATCTGAACAGAGTGAAATAAGGCGATAGATAATGCGGCCTAGTTAAAAGTAGATATGAATATTGTGTATAAGAGAGATCGTTGAATAAACGGACGGGTAGATAGATAAAGAAGAGACTGGTAGATCAATTTAAAAGCTAGATAAACAGAATGAAATATGTATTTACACACAGTTGTGATGAGAGTGTGACATATGAATAACAATTGATTGCTAAACAGATAGACAACTAAAAGATGGATATATATATATATATATATATATATATATATATATATATATATAGACTCTCTATATAGATAGACAGGTAAAAATAGAAAGCTAGCTAAAAATAAATAGATAAAAAAGATATGAACGGACAGTAACAGATAGATATAATTTTGAAACAGAGATAATTGGATAGATAGATAGATAGATAGATAGATAGATAGAAGGATGGATGGAAAGAACGACAGACCGATAGGTGTATGGATAGACCGAAAGATCGATAATTGTATCGATAGATAGAACGACAGACCGATAGGTGGATGGATAGATAGAGCGACAGACCGATAGAAAGCATTTACATTTAAACCTTAATGAGTTTTTTGTTGATGTGTATGTAGCGACGAGTTGGAAAGAAAATGCTTTTTTTCTTTTCTTTCTCCATTTTTCTACATTGATGTGCTTTTTATGCGTAACTGCATGTAGAAATACATGAAATGCATAGAAAGATAAATCGACAGATATACTGATGTTTGCAATTACTGACTCCGTGTGCACGGTAGGCAGATTCAGAGAGAGAGAGAGAGAGAGAGAGTAAAAGCAAGAGCGCCGTCCTCGACAGTCAACACTCAACACAACAGATATATCGATAGATATACTGATGTAGCTATTTAAAAAAAAGAAGACCCTGTTGCTTGTGTGTGTGTTTATTCTGATACAGTTCTTAAGGCAAGAGTGGAAAAAAGGTCTAGGAATAGCAAGCCAGCGACATTGACTGATGAGAAGTTACAGGCTGCAAAACAGATAGACTGATAGACATACTGATGCATCGCTTGCGTGCGTTTTGCTGTTTTCTTAACTTGATTTTACCCACCACCCAATAAAATTTCTTTTCGTACACAGCGTGCAGAGTATATATATATATATATATATATATATATATATATATATATATATATAAAAGAAGATATTTTGATATGAAAAGAGATGCAATGATAAAAATATAAAAACTGACTCTGCATAGTCATCTAGCGAGCTCGATTTATCCTGTCGGCGAGAGTTGAGTGTGTAATCTGCAAACGCCTTTTTAGATTCTATGCACGATAATTTTGCTTTATTTTTCTTCTTTATAACCTATATCGTCATGACATCAGTTTTTAAACTGATGTCCCCCTCCCCCCAAAAAAACAAGCTATAATTTATAAACTATAATTTTGAAAAGTGAAAATTTCATTGAAATATGTTGGAAAATTTCCAAGTTTTCATCTGAAACCAAGAAAATACGAACTCCAAGCAAATTGGTCGGAATATATAGATAAAAAAGGCGATGGTTTTTAAAAGAACGGATGCTTTCTTTTATTTTGTTCCATATTCTTAAAAGAAGCTATAAGCTGTAATTATAAAATATAATTTAAGAAAATGAACATTTCACTGAAATATGTTGGAAAATTTCCAAGTTTCCACCAAGAATTAAGAAAATATGAACTTTTCAGCAAATTGGTCGTAATAAAACTTATATTGCGAACAATTTGCTATCATAAAAGCTAAAAGTTAGTACTTTTTAAACAGATGCCTCCGTTTTTGCCATATTTCTAAGCTAATTCCTAAACTTTAGTTAAACTATTAGGGTCTACCGGGGTAAAATGTGTAAGATATCGCCTATTTTGAAATTAAATTCATTATCTTATTTTCTCTCGAGGACTTAATGGAAAAAAAAGCCATATTTTTAAAATCTCCTCTTTAAGGCAGCATAGTTACTGGGTACGTATATGAACACATAATCCATAAAACAAGCTTTGTTTGGACCTTATTTTATTGTACAAAATTGGAAAGGATCCCGTGGTAAAATAATTAAGCAACTATTATTATTAAATCCTTTATTAATACATGTGCCCCTAACTTCAAGCTATTTATTACGGCCCCTAATAAATAGCTTGAGATAATATGCTCTTACTAAACACTTTTCAATCACATATCAGTCACTTTGGGGTCAAATACTTAGCAAAATAGATATTTATGTGGGAGCACAATATAGGGGCATATGGAATCGAATTTTCACAAGGGATGTTGCGAGCAATTTTGAAGAGGATATGCAAATGATATAATTTGGGAAAGTGAATTTCAGTGAAATATATTCTATAAATTTCCAAGTTTCCAACTAAAATCAAGAATTGGTCGATTCGTTTGTTACTGCTCATCAACACTTTGCAGGTAGTTTAAAGTCAGAAAAAAGTTTTAGATTGGAAGATTTTTTTTTTTTTGAGAAGTCCTTAATAGTTTAATGTAAGACATAGATGAGCGGAGAAAAGGTGGATTCATACTTTTCCCAACGGTATTTGCGCATAAGTGAATATAAAAAACGAAACCCAACGGGAATTGGAACCCCGCTCTCCGAATAACAATTCCGTATCCATTACGCCACCCGTACACCTAAGCTTACAGCACCTGGTACTTCCAAGCGGTCACCCATCTAGGTACTCGACGTTGCTTAACTTCGACGATCATACGCGAATCGGTGTCTTCAACGTGAAATCAAGATAAGAACTTTAAGCAAAAAGTCACAATATAAAACTAAAAAAAAAAACTATATATTTCTAAAAAGAAACCCTTAAAGAAAGTGAGAATTTCCCTGAAATGCGTTGATAAATTTCCAAGTTTTCATTTGATACCAAAAAGATAAAAACTTTAAGCAAATTAGTTACAATATAGATAAAAAAAGTATTGCTTTTTCAAATTGATGTTTTCTTTTTTACCATAAACTAATTCTACTTACTAAACTAAACTATATACCTATATAAACTCTCATCAATTTACAAATGAGCTATGTAGCCGTAAGTTCTATTCTGACAGTTTCTTTTCTCGCACTTCTCTCTTGTGGAACTCCCTTCCCGCTCCATACTATCCAGCCAACTTTAATCTACAAAAATTTAAATGCAGTCGTTGTCTACTGTCTTCGTGATTACTCTTTCCTCTTCCCGCTTATTATTAATGGTTCTGTTCCTAATTCTTCCACATCCTGTAACCCCTTGTGTCTTAGCGGCTTTACTGCCTTGCGCAGGGTGATACCGATTGAAAAAAAAACCCAAAAAAAACAAACTATAATTTGACAAAGTGATATTTTTTGTTACTACAAAAGCGAGAACAGAAACGAATTTTTCAATATTACCGACGACAAACTCCATAACGGATTTAAAAAAAAAAAAGTGGCAGCTGAGGTGGTTGATTTATTATTAGAAGAAATCAAATTTCTTTTCATTTTAGCAAGCAGCTACAAACGATGACTGTAAGAACTTTAACAAACACTTATCATCATGCCGAGAGAAATTTAGTTGTGAAAAAACAAAAATAAAAATATCTTATATTTTTATATTTAAACAACTTTTTCTTTGTTGTGGGTTGATTCAAACCCGCAGTAATATCACCATTGAAAAAATAGGCTTCAGTTTTTTAAACTAAAAGGATCCGCTTAAAGACATCTGTGGCTCATGTAGATTGTTATGTTGCTTTTTTCTTTTTTTCACACTATATAAAGGAATGTGTTTGTATATCGCTGTGTAAGATTAATTTTGCAAAATCAAGTGTTCTTTTTGCAAACAATACGCACTTGTATATAAGTTTTGATGTGCTGTTAAAATCTCTACAGTCAGAACGTATCAACGAGAACGGAAACCTTGAAATGTGTTGGAAGGTAAGACGGACATAGAACGATGTTTTAAATCAGAATAATTTTTTTATTTATTTAACCTGCCGTTTGGGTATATCAATTCTAAGAAGTTTAAAGAACGATGTACCTATGCAGACTTTTAAATAAACATCTAGAGAGCTATTTTTTTATATAAAAGGAAAAAAATGCCTTTTTTTAACGAAGCAAATTTTAAATTCGGGTAGACTGAACTAAGGTAGCAATTAGTCTTGGAGAAGAAGAAAAAAATGAATTTAAAAAAGCATAAAGAAAGGCTATTGGAAACAATTCCACACTTTCAAAATGTCACGGTAATCCAGAGGAATGAAATCTTTTTAGCGAGTTATAATCGTCTATTTTCTGAATGCAAAACGACTACTGTGAATTTAAAACCGTTAAAAAAAAAGAAAAAAAGAAAGTGCAACAGGAAACCACTTCATTATCTTTCCCAAAAAGTCACTGAAAATCACAAATAATAAAGAAAAGGAACGTGCGGAGAGCCATGATCGCCTACATTCTGAAAGAACATAGCTTTAACAAAGACGTAATCCGTTTCCAGCTGTCATTTACTGTCTTTTCTATAAGCAAATGAAAGAATTTCAAGATTAAAAAATAAGTTTTCCTCGCGTCCATTCCTCTTACTTCGATTTTCCTCAACCCACTGACAAAGGTGCGAGTCTTTTAAGAGTCCGTAAGACATCTTTACAAAAAGAGTAAAATATTATTATTGACGACAACGACTGTTTTAGTAGTAACAACATTTACTCTTCGTAGAGAAACGCATGGTCTCGTAGAATCTTCCCGTTGGTTTCAAAGGAAATTGTTTTCGGACGAGGTAAAAACCTAAAATTCGTTCCTTATAGATCTTTATTGTTACTTTAATAAAAGACAATGGTTAATTAATACAATACTGAAGTCGCGTTGTTTTTTTTTTTCAAAAGTTACAATATAAATCCAGAAATCCATTATTTCTCCTTACACTATTCATTTCTAAGAACGAACAATTCGAGGATGATTTACACAGAAATCCCAAAACGACGAACTGGGAATTGACGTACAGAGATACACGGTATCTCAACAGTTAGTTTATTTGTTGTTGTTTAACTTAAAAGACAAAAAAAAAAAAAATCGATCATGTTATTTAAAACAGAATATGATTTCCAATAAAGTCATAAACCAATCGATTCCTCTTGCAATACTTCAGCCCATAGAACATCGAACGGTCTTCTCTTCTCTTATTCCGTTAAAATAAAAAATTCCTTAATAAAAATTATCACGAAAAGAGTTTTCTTTTTGTTACAAAAGACGATATTTGAAAAATAAACGTGATTACTTATGGATTTTTTTAAAAACAAAAAATTCGTGACGATCCTTGACTTCTCAAAGTCGTTAACTTAAATTCTTAAAAAAAAAATCAATTTGTTGTCTTAAAAAAAAAAAAAATTAAATTAAAACAATTTCGCTTTATTTTTAATCAAAGAAATATTTTCAGTAATTGGCATAGTAACTACAAATTAAGTCAATCAATAGCCGATTTATTTCTCATTGGACTAGCTTTCTGCAAATAACAGTTCTGAGTTTAAAATTGTGAGACTCGCGCAACAAAAGAATAGGTCTTAATTTTTAATCTTAAAGAAAAAAAAATCTATTGTTTTTAGATCGAATCGATTCTTAATCAACTTTATGTTAATGAGTAAAATAATTCTTTAAAATAGTCAGCATTAGATTAAAAAAAAAACAAAAAAGAAAAAAAAATATCGTAGATTTGTTTGTTAAGGAAGTCCACGGTGCTGTCTCTTGTAAAAACCGGCCCAATATTACCGTTTCTGTAAAAAGCGGTCGAAGAAACAATTCGTAAAAACGATGTTTCGTGAACGGATGCCAAGAGAGAATTTGATTAGGTAAGCGAAACAAAATTGATCTCGGATCACAGACGATGTTTTATTCCCTAAATTCGAGACTGGAACTATTTTTAAAAAAAAAATATATTTACATTGTTGTAAAATTTCTTCTTCGTTTTTGCAGCCATTAAAATCAGGATTTCGACCTGTTCCGTATCTAGGGGCATTTTTAAAAAATTTTCTTTCATTTTTTTTTTTTTTGTTTTTGCGAAGGTTTTCCAGAGTCAAGGATTTTAAACGAAAGCAAGCTGTGTGTGCTACGAATCCCACCAGTGCTCCATTGATCGCACTAAATAACTAGATGCACAGTTTTACTTTGCGAAACGAGAATATGAGATAATTCTTAAAAAAGAAAAAAAAAAAAAAATACGCCGTCTTTACCGGATGAGCAACGACCGTATCGCTTCTTTTTCTTCTTCACTAAGAGCGAGAAAAAATTATTCTTTTAAATTCTAATGACCATTTTGAAGACTCAAGTATCGGGTACTTTAAGAGGTGTTATATAGTAAACTAAGTTTGGCATAAGGCTACTACTCGCTAGAAATTGAGCAACTAACCAAACTCGTTATTATTGATTGAGTGAATGCTGAGGCGTTTGATGAGCGTTTTTTTTTGTTTTTTTTTTAATACCATGTCCTTTCGGAACGTGGACAATCATGACTCTTCAAAATCTTATTTATTTGGAAAAGATGGAGTGGTTTCGTGTTTCCTTTTTCACAGTTGGGAATTCGGAGTTTTTCATCTCATAGATTGGTTGTCTCCCAAGGCCAGAGAACACAATCTACTTAACTATTAAATCTTTCTTTCTTATTCCAACTATTCCTGGAGTAAGGAAGGAAAAAAAAATCACGCATTTTCCAAGGATACCAATGCGAAAGTTAACTGAGGGGGGGATCAACCGGAATTCGAACTCGGCTCGCCAACTCCACTTTAACACGTCGATAACTCTGACAGTGAGAAATATTAGCCATCGCAAATCCTAACTCAGTTTGAAAGTGAAATTCAATAATAAAAAAAAATAAAAATAAATTACGATTAAGAAAAAAAAAAAAAAAAAAAAAAAAAAAGGTCTTTCATATGAGCTTTGCCCTTAAAAATGATTTTTGCAAATTAGGAATTAAAACTCACAGAATAAAAATAAATCTAGGAATTTTTCATCTTCGAGAGTCAGAAAAGAGTGGAGGGGGAAAACTGCTAAATTAGTTAACGCACAAGTGAAGGGGGGGTAGAGAGAAAAGAGAGAGATATGACTTCAACGTTCGTATTTCTAGCGAGACGTGGGTACCACACAACAAGTAGTCATCAATTAAAGAGATAAAAAAACAAACAAACAAAAAAAAAAAAAAACAGCCAGCAAACAAGAAGGCAAACATAAAAAGCTTTTTGAAAAAAAAAAAAAAGTTGTATATATATATATATATATATATATAACTATTATTTACCTTGGATTATTAGGAAAATCCGTAAGGACCCAACAAGCCATGTAATATGCCAAGTGTAAGCCATCCAGACCGAAGCATGTATATATCCGTTTTTACGTAAAAAATAACATGAGACTCAGTGGTAGAAACGGTATCGCGTCCAGAGATGCGGTCGTGTGTTGATATGCAATTGTACAGAGGTAATCAGATATAGATGCGAAAATGCTTTCTATAAGGAAGAGAGCAAACGAAACAATTGTCGTCTAAGAATAATAATTTTTTTTTTTTATTTTTAAAGATCGAAAGAATTAATCTTTCTTTGAGTGAGTGTGTGTGTGTGTTTTTAACTTTGTATCTGAGAACAAAATTAAATGATAATAATGCAAAATAAACAGGGGCTTTATATATGCTGACGAGGGCTGAATCGAAATAACTCGCTTATGACGGAAAGCACGTTTGGATATGCTTGTATATAAACTTGGTAGTCGGGTAAAGTATCCAGAAAGCTATGTCTTATTTTTAAACGAAAATGATTATTGACATGCAGTTTTATCGACAATAACAGCCCGATTTGTTTTAGTTTAGTTGAGTGAATGAAGTCGACAAGTCCTGTTGTGATGTACCGTGTACACTGTAAATACAGCAGTTTCTGTTTGGAACTAATAAAAAAAAATAATACTTTGCGATGATAGCTCAGATGAGAGAGGTTCGCGTTATTTTGTAGCTGTCATTGTTGTTTTAAGCACTGTGTTGCTATTTTTTTTGTCTCTCCTTAAATGCAGGTAGGAAACCAGTTTAAAAAAATGATTTAGTATACAAATTCAAGAGCGTGACTGTCATTCTTGCTAAAGGGATATTCCAAACTAGCAAAGAGAGACAGTAAAAACGATCACAAAAAGTACGCTACTGAAGAAATCAAACCGTTACTGTGGTGTGTTGTGCGCGTTTGTGGAGATATGTGTGTGTTTCTTTTTATATATATATATATATATATATATATATATATATATATATATATATATGTGTGTGTTTCTGTGTGTTTCGGTGCGTGTGTGTTTGCAACGGAGTGTGTAAGGGCGTCCGTTGAGAAAAATAAAACCAACAAATAATACTCCGTCGTCTAATAGTAATAATATTATTATTATTACTTCTACTTAGAAGAAGGGGGTCTGGAGAGGGTGATAGAAAGAGAGATGGGTGAAGTAAAAAAAAAAAAAGAAGAAGAAAGAGAAAAAGACGGTAACAAAAATAGCGTGTACAGAATAGTAGAAATAGCGAGGCAAAAAAAAAGTATGTCCCTACACTCCGGCGGCCTCTCTACAAACTGAAGCGAGCTAGCTTAAACCAAAAGGTTTTGTGCTCAATCGACTTGTGGGTCTGAGGTTGGGAAGTGCGCGCGCGGTTGGGAAAAGGCAGGAGTAGGAGGAGGAGGAGGATGACGACGAGGAGGAGGAGACGGAACATGAGGAGTAGGAGTAGCATTAAGAGTAGGAGTTCAGTGGCAGAAAAAGAGGCAAATAAGACGCGTGCGTGTGTGCTCTGTGTTCGTGTGTCCGTTTCTTTATCACCAGCGCTTCAGCGAATCTATAAAACTGTCTTTTCGGTTTGCTTGTACGCGTGTCTGTGTGCCTGTAGGCGTGTTCGCTTTTAAAACGAAGAAATACAAACCAACACAAAAATTAAGAAATTTTTTTTATCTTTTTGGTGACAACGTCTTGTGTTTGTAGTTTAAATTAAAAAAAAAAGCAAAAAGAAATCTCAACAAAATTATGTATTTTTCGTTTAAATGTTAAATGATTTTTTTTTAACATTTCCCTGTTGGTTATTAATGCTAAAATCGTAGCTTAGATGTGGCACAAGGCCGAAAGATATGGGGCACCTAATGATAATCGAACTCACTTTTCAGTCGTAACTGATCTAGCGAGACAAGCTTACTAACGATTACACTACGCCGAGGTGCCCTAGTGATTTTCCAAGCGTAGCTTAGATGTGGCACAAGGCCGAAAGTATGGGGCACCTAGTGAGAATCGAACTCATTTTTCAGTCGTAACCGATCTAGCGAGACAAGCTTACTAACGATTACACTACGCAGAGGTGCCCTAGTGATTTTCCAAGTGTAGCTTAGATGCGGCACCTGGTGAGGATCGAACTCACTTTTCAGTCGTAACTGATCTAGCGAAACAAGCTTACTAACGATTACACTACGCCGAAGTGTCCTAGTGATTTTCCAAGCGTAGCTTAGATGTGGCACAAGGCCGAAAGTATGGGGCACCTGGTGAGGATCGAACTCATTTTTCAGTCGTAACTGATCTAACGAGACAAGCTTACTAACGATTACACCACGCCGAGGTGCCCTGGAGATTTTCCAAGCGTAGCTTAGATGTGGCACAAGGCCGAAAGTATGGGGCACCTGGTGAGGATCGAACTCATTTTTTAGTCGTAACTGATCTAGCGAGACAAGGTTACTAACGATTACACAACGCCGAGGTGTCCTAGGGATTTTCCAAGCGTCGCTTAGATGTGGCACATTAGGGGGGATTGAACTCACTACTCAGTCGTAATTGTTTTAGCGAGAACAAGCTTGCTAACCATTACATCACCTCGAGGTGCCCCACATTTCCCTGTATTGATTTAGATTTTTGAGTGTACAGATTTTTGGTTTCGTTAAAAAAAACAAAAAATAAAAAAAATATATATACAGTGTTTCTTCCAATTCCTTCTTCAGACACCAATTGTTCGCACTAGTAGAAACTAGTGGCTCACCTTGGGGATTAATTGACAGCGAGTAGCCTTAAAACACTCCAACAATCATCTTCTTAGACTGCTAGCTGTTTTCAATAATGCAGTCAGCTTGGAGGGTGGGTACATCTCTGCCCTTATTTTGTTTACTTCCTTCAGTCACTTTCCAAGGCAATTATATGAATTATAGTAAAAAAAAGAAATGTAGTGCCACTCATTATCAGAGCACTCCAGTGCTCTAATAATGAGTGGCACTACATTTCCTTTTTTTTTTACTATAATTCAACCGGTACAAAGCCGAAGAGTCACCTAAGATAGAACATTACCGAACTTTTTTTTTGTAAGGGTGTAGGGAAAGAGGGAGAGGTACAAATTATGAGGATATGTAGAATAGATATCAGTAGACTTGAAGAGGTTAACATTGGTCGCGGCATCTATTGCAAAGTGATATGATATCTTTGGTTGTTTGTTGTTTTTTTTTTTTAATAAGAAACTTTTTCATAAGCCATTTTAAACAATTTTGACTTCAGTCACTCGACTATTTACGTCAGTGTGACTTAAAGAAACAAACAAAACAAAAAAAAAAAGCAAAAAGGACGTAAAAATAAACAAAAAGAGTTACTAAATACGTTATTTTATACTGTATTATTCAAGAATTCTACCAATGCTACTGGTTTAGTATTATTCAAAGTTCTTCCTTTTCTAATTATTAGACCCGAATGTAAAAAAAAAGCAAAAAAAAAAAAAATGATAAGCAACAATTTC
>CAHIKZ030000200.1:1490000-1565000 GCA_903632075.3 Acanthosepion pharaonis
TTAGGAACAGAAACATTACTAATGAGCAGGAAGAGAAAAGAGTAACAAGGAGGGCAGTAGATAGCGATTGACATTGCATTTAATCTTTTGGAGATTAAAGTTGGCTGGAAAGCATGGAACCGAAAGGGACTTCCACAACCGGTAATTGTAAATTGATGAGATCTTATTGAATTTTCCGCCTGACAGTTGCGAAAGACGAAACCTTGCCTAGATGCAACCTTAAGTTCTGTGCTAATAGTTTCTTTCTCGCATCTCATCTCAGAAATATAGACATATACTATAGCCGCATTATTTTAAATCGACTTCACCCCATTCAAGGCAGTCAAGCCACTAAGACGCAAGGTGTTACTGGGTGTGGAAGATTTAGAAACGAAAACATTACTACTGAGTGGGAAGAGAAAAGAGTAATCAGGAGGACAGTAGATAGTGATTGACATTGCATTTAAATTTGTGCAGATTAAAATTAGCAGGAAAGCATGGAACCGGAAGGGAGTTTCAAAAGCGGGAAGTACGAGAAAAGAAAATGTTAGCATAGAATTTTATGGCTACATTTAACCAGCTTATTAATTGATTGGCTTCTCTGTTTAACGTCATATCAACACTTTATGGGTCATTTAATGGCGAAATTAAATTTTCTTGGGATCTAGGAAGTTTCTTTTTAATCGTTATCATCCCATGTAAGGCAATAAAGCCACTAAGGCATAAGGGGTTAGAGGGTGTGGGTGAATTAGGAACAGAAACATTACTAATGAGCGGGAAGGGAAAAGAGTAACCAGGAGGAGAGTAGATAGCGATTGACATTGCATTTAATCTTTTGGAGATTAAAGTTGGCTGGAAAGGCGAGAAGTGAGAGGAAAGATACTGTTAGCATAGAACCTACGGTAACATCTAGCCAGTTCAGCTGTGAAGTGATGAGATCTCGACGCCAGTCTAGTAATGCGAAGAGCTCATCGGGACAATTACCATGAAAGTATTAATAGAAAATAAAATAGTAGAGGAAAGAGAAATCGGGAAGACAGTAGATAGCGATTGACATTGCATTTAAATTTTTGCATATTAAAAATAGGCTAGAAGGCATGGAAACATCTAAAAACATTCAAATATTTGGTGTCTTTTAATTTTAATTTATATTTATAGTGTAACCCGGATATAAGAGAGTTGTCTGAACCGGCGAAGAAGTCACTTATATCCGGGTTTCTCTTATATCCGGGTTTCTCTTATATCCGGGTTTGGTCTATTTTGTTTAGGTAAGTATGGGCTCTAATTTGGAACCAGAGAAAATCTCTCTTATATCCGGGTTTCTCTTATATCAGGGTCTCTTATATCCGGATTAAACTGTATTTAAATAATGAACGAATGAGGGAGTTAACAAAATACTGAGAAAGTAAAGGCTTTAACGGGGAGGAGAGTGAATGAAAGAGACGATTAGGGGGCAAGCAGAAAGTGATGGAGGTTACGGATGGTGACGTTTTGGATCGAGTCAACGTTGGGCTCAAACTCATTTTAATATCACCACTATTAGCGCGGACGCAATTTCCAAAGCAGGGAAAAAGAAATATTATTTTTCCTCCTTTTCTTTTTCTTTCTTTTTCTTTCTTATTTCTCTCGTTTCGTTTCTTTTTTTTTTAAATTTTTCTTCTTTTCCCACTTACTGAAGCTTTTCTTTTTCTTTCGTTTCATTCTGTCGCCCTCCTCTCATGTTTTTCTTCGTCCTCCTTTACGTTTTTGGTGACTTTTTTTTTTCTTTTATAATCGAGCTCAGCTAAGTAAGACAAAAGGTTAAGTAAAAAGAAGCAACACCAATCTCACCGGCGGGGAGGACAAGATTTACCTTGAAAATCAGCCTTCGATATCTCAGCCTTTCACGTGGGCTCGAACATCGATCTCTGTCAGTGATAGAAAAGGACACAATTTTCTCAGCCACGAGAAAAGCTCGAAGTCATTGTCATTTTATTTTCGCAGTTTTTTTATTTATTTATTTATTTTTTTTTTTTAATGAATTTTCTTTCTTTTTTTCATTTAATTCTTTTTCTTTTTCTCTTTTAGGTAATCGTCTTTGTTTATATATTTTCAAGGAATTAATTCTCTTTCCACTGATTCCGCTTTTTTTATCAGGCGTAATGTTGTTTTATTGTTTAACCCGAATGACAAATGAATGAAGGAATATATAAATGAAGGAATAAATGAATGAAGGAATAAATGAATGAAGGAATAAATGAATGAAGAAATAAAAAGATAAAGAAAAAATGACTAAATAATATTTTTCTTATTTAGTTATTTTTCTCTTTTATCCTTTCATTCATATGTCTTTCGATTCTGAAGAAATATTCTTCCTTTTATTTAATTGGTTTTTCTTTCTTTCTTTTTTCTCTTGCACTTTCTTTTGCACTTTCTTTTGCACTTTCTTTTGCACTTTCTTCATACCATTCTTCTACACTCTTTCTTTTGTTCTTTCATTTTTGCATATTTTCTTCGTTTCTTTCTTTCACACTCTTTCTTCTTTTTTGTGCATTTCCTTCCTTCCTTCCTTCTTTTTTCCTTCCTTCCTTCTTTTCGTTTTCAATTTGGATATTTCTTGTGTATCTCCTTCGTGTTGGTCTGTTCTTTCTTTCTTTTGCACCTTCTTTCTTTTGCACTTTCTTTCTTTCTATTCTTCTACACTCTTTCTTTATTTCTTTTTTTTTTTGCATATTCTGTTCGTTCCTGCCATTCTATTTCGTCATTTTTTTACGCATTTCTTTCCTTCCTAGTATTCTTTCTTTCTTTCTTTCTTTCTTTCTTTCTTTCTTTCTTTCTTTCTTTTTCTTTTTTCTACCCACTTCTTCTTTGTTCTTTCTTGCATTCGTTTCTTTCTTTCGTTCTTTCTTTCTCTTTCTTTCTTTCTTTCTTTCTTTCTTTCTTTCTTTCTTTCTTTCTTTCTTACCCACTTCATTCATTTGCCTCCTTCTTCTTTCTTCTTTTTGTTCGTTTCTTTCTTTTGTTCTTTCTTTTCTTTCTTTTTTCTTTCTTTCTTTCTTTCTTTTCTTTCTTTTTCTTTCTTTCATTTTCTTCTTCTTTGTTCTTTCTTGCTTTCGTTTTTTTATTCGTTCTTTCTTTCTTTTCTTTTTTTTTTTTATTCTTTCTTTCTTTCTTTTTTATTCTTTCTTTCTTTCTTTCTTTCTTTCTTTCTTTCTTTCTTTCTTTCTTTCTTTCTTATTTCCTTCGTTCTGTTCTGTACTTTCTTTCTTTTCTTTTTTCTTTCTTTCAACTTTCTTCGTTTCATTCTTCTACACTTTTTCTTTTTCTTTCTTTTTTTATATGTTCTTCGTTCCTTTCTTTCACACTCTTTCTTTCTTTTTTGCGCATTTCATTCGTTCCTTCCTTCCTTCCTTTTTTTTTTTTTTCAATTTGGTTCTTTCTTGCGTATTTCTTTCGTTTTCTTTTCTTTCTTTTTTTTTCGCGCTTTTTTTTAAAAACCTTTTCTGTTTTGCTTTTTATTATTTTCTCCTTCATTTACTCATTCTCTTCTCTTCTCCTAAACGAATAAGACAACCATCTGTCTTCGATCAATTTTACGTCATTATTTCGAATTGGTTTTCCTTCTCCCAGGTTGATTTTAAGACAAAGAGAAGATGAAAAGAAACGAGAACTTAAGAGGTATATGGCTGACTGGGTAGGAAATGCGGTCCAATAGGAACTGCGCAAAAGACCGTGCAAATCAATGAAGTATGCACAAATCAGTTTTAGGGTGGGAAAAAATGCATACTTTTTGTTTTTTAGGAATATAGAATTCAAACATATAACTTTATCCGAATCGCAACAAACCAAGAGTATTATTATTATTATTATTATTATTATTAGAAGAAGAAGAAGAAGAAGAAGAACGGCAAAAACTAACCAGTCGATAGTATTACTTAAATCAACAAGAATACTGCGGAGAGTGCTGTAGCTTTGAGGAGACTTGCTGTCACTTGTTCACCAGCGATAGCCACGAGAAAGCTCTAAAGTTAGTTGGAAATGCGAGGGGGAATGGAAACGATATGGGCGGTGGCAGCATTACTAAATTCACCGCGGGGGATTTGCAGCAGAGTGTTGCTGTCACTTGATCTCCAGTGACAACAACCAATGTGTGTTGTTGTCAAAATATTGACGATAATAATCGCAATTTAAGTTTAATGATTGATAACAATGACGTCACGGTAATTTTGATGAGGGCGATAACTACGACAAAAAATGCCAAAATAAATAAATAAATAAATAAACAAATACCGGACTTTGTTTATAATTATTGAGATATCGATAATTATGAGAGCGTAATAGTAATTTCGATATGCCTCGTGTCCGAAATTTTTACGCATTTCCCCCTCTCGTCCGACCCCAAATATAAACAAAACAAAAACAAAAATAAAAACAAACAAAGAAACAAACAAAAACGTGGATTTCGAAAGCTGGCGTAATACAGTCTTCCACCTCTCTCGTCTTAAGTTTTTTTTTTTTTGTTGTTTTTAATTACGACAACGTTATGACGGACTGTAATTATGTAGTCGGTTCGAGAGAAAAAATGCTTCCGGTTGTGATGATGATGTTAATGACGACGACGATGATGATGACGGTAGATCTGCTGCTGCTGCTGCTGCTGCATTTGTTGATGAGATTACAGGAATTAGTAGCAATTTGTTCTCATTTCGTATTAATGTCGACAGCCGAGCGAATCACTTCTGCTTTGTCAGCAGTATATTCATTACATCGCTGTTGAGCGTCTCTGCATCCCTTTTCAACGGCGCCATCTTAGAAGGTTTGAACAAGAGAGACTAGGGAATAAAAAGAGGAGAGGAGAGGAGAAGAGGAAAGGAAAGAGAAACAACGAAGAAAAGAAGAAAGGAAATTGCATAAAGAAGGAGAAGGTAAAGAAGAAACGAAATGAAGAAAAGGGAGAAGAAAAATTGACAGTATCAGAATAACGGAGGGATAAAGAAAAAGAAGGAAAGTTAAGAAGAGAGAGAGAGAGAGAGAAAAGAAAGAATTTGACAAATGAGGCAAAGAAAGAAAAAGAAATAATGAGGAGAAGAGAAGGAGATTTGTAAATGACAAAGGAACCTTTTCCATTAATGCCGACATAGACTCTAAAGAGAACTAAGGACAGGCTGAGAAAGGCTCACAGAGAGGCACAAATGAAACGAGGAGGGCACAAAGATGTACGGCCGGATCAAGAGAGGATCTCGGAGCGGTACTGACAAAAAGAGAGTGGAATCGAGATCGGGAGATTGGAATTGGAAGTTGTGACAAGAAAGACACATGGAGAGGTATGGTCACGATGAAAGAGGTACTAACGGACTGAGAGAGACTCGAGAAGAAGTAGGAACAAGACGAGAGAGTCCCGCAGAGAGGTAGGGTCAGAACAAGTGAGTCCCGCAGAGAGATACTAGCGGACCGGGAGTGACCCGCAAAGAGGTACGGACAGGACGAGAGAGGCGCACAAAGATGTACGGCCGGATTGAAAGAAGCATCGCGGAGAGGTACTGACGAGTTGGAGGAGGCTCGCAAAGAGGTACGGACAAGACGAGAGAATTTCGTAAAATACGGACAGGGCGACAGAAGAGGCACTGGCTGGTCGAGAGAGGCTTGTAAAGAGTACCTCTTTGCGAGCCTCTCGCAGGGCAAGGGAGGCTCGCAATGTGATACAGATAGGACAAGAAAGGTTCCCAAAGATGTTGGGACATGAAGAGAGAGGATCGCAGTGGTGCTGACGGGTCGAGAAAGCGTTACAAAGAAATACGAGCAGGTTCTCGGCGAGAAACGGGCAAAACGTGAGAATCGCGGAGAGGTATTGATAAGTCCAGAGAGGCTCGTGGAGAGACATGGGCTTGAGGTTCACTGTGAGGTTTGGACAGATAGTGGGAGGGCCGCGGAGACGTACAAACGAGAAGATACAGGCTCTCAAAGAGGAACGGACTTGCCAAGGGAGACAAACGTGGTATGGATGAGATGAGAGAGGCTTGTTGCGTGGTGTGGACGGGCCAAAACAGTCTTGAGTAGAGGTACGGACAAGACGAAAGTGGATAAATGTTATTTACGGTCAGGGCGAGAGAGAATTGTGGAGAGATACGAACCATACGAGATCGGCCCACGGAAAGGTACGGACATTCTGAAAATGACTTGCAGAAAGATAGAGACAATCCCAGATGAGCTCGCAGAAGTGTACAGACAGCTCGTGATTGACTCGCAGAGAGGTGCAGATAGTCCGGGATAGAGCCACAGAGGCACGGAAAAGACGAGATAATCTCGATGGGATATACAGAGTGGCCGAGGTAGATTTATATGAGGAGGGGGTGGATTTGTGATCCGAAAGAGGTAGATTATGTGATTTAATAAGATTGATAGCAAATCACTTTACAGCTACACACACGTGCGCGCGCAGAGAGAGAGAGAGAGAGAGAGAGAGAGAGAGAGAGAGAGAGAGAGAGAGCTGAAACGGATAGGTACGAAGAAATCTATGTCGGGTTAAAAGGCTTGATAAAGGGCAGGATATAAGCCTGTGATAGGGGACACAGGGGACTTATGGATCTGCTAGTCTCGTAACACCATCTAACGTACTTTCCATCTTCAATGTATTATTTTTGCCTATAATAATTTGCGGTTGTTCTCTCAAGAAGGCCCCTCTGTCTTTAACACCTATTGGGACCTAACTTCACTCCAGACCTTATATACGATCGATCACGTGATAGCGAATCACATGACCCATCAGGGTGGTAGGGTCACCACATGTACTTCAGCCGCAGTAGAAGTGGTGTTTCTTGGGCAAGATAGCCCGACAGAGACCAACCCTCTCCAAGTCGGTTTCAATTCAGAGTTTCCTTTTCCTAGACCGGTTGCCATCCACGGCTATAGAATCCAGTCTGTCCTGCTATTTAGCCATAGCTGGGAGGAAGAGAAGAGGATTCATACCTTTGCTAATATATACCTCCTCATATACGCCCCGTCGTTAATTTGCTGGAAAAGTAGTTGGTTCTTTGTATTCTTCCAGTAAGTACCTATGACCTACTTTGCTCTATCTTTCCAAGCGCCAGATCAGACCAAATATGGAGTACTGCTGTCATATCTGGCCTGGAGCTGTCAAAGACACAGTTTCGATATTCACAAGCTTTGACTCGGCTTTGTGGGTGATGAACTATTTTTCACCCAACAAACATTCCCACAGACGAAATGTCGCAAGCCTCTTTCCTACTGTGCCGCTATTTCCATGGCAAATTGTCTGACGAGCTACATTCCTTAGTTCCTCTCCGTTTAAATGTTCACAGCTAAGAACCTCTTGCCACGAACACTGGGACCAACCATCTCCATTCCTTTTGTATTTCATTTGTAAGAAAGAAGTTCGACTAAGTCAGCTTCTTCCCAAGAAGCACTTATTTGTGAAACAGACTCCCCTGAAGACGCTTCCTCGGTCACTACTATTTTTGAGAATTAAGAGTCATTATTATTAATTTTTGACTGAAGCATTATCAGCTATTATTATTATATGCTGACTAGTATTCACTTTCATCTTTCATTTTTCATTAGCTGAATCATTGTTAGCCATTATTATTAATTGTTAACTAGTATTTACTTTCATCTTTCATTTTTCATTAGCTGAATCATTGTCAGCCATTATTAAGTTTTTGACTAGTATTTACTTTCGTTTCTATTTCTGAGTGATTTCTAAATTGTAACCGTATCTTTGTTATCCTAAATATAAGTGTAATTTTTTAACAAAAATTTCTTTAAATATGTGTTGTTTCAAGTTTTTGCTCCGTCTGTGAGGAGATTGTCCAACATTTATTGGTATGTACTAGAACTGATATTACATAACAGTCTCGTACTTTTTTTTTTTTGTTTTTTAATGATATTTTCCTGTTTCTTAATACTTTGCTTAACGTTTGGAAAGTATATTTCACTAATCCAATGCGCCTTCGGATTTCAGTGTCACATTTTCCGTCCTCTGTTAAAACAACATTATATTTACAATATCAATGTATTTAATACAAATGTTAAATACATGGAGAGTGTATTGCAAGGTTATCGACCGGATCCTAAAAACCGTATTGCAATGAACAAACATCAGAACATTGGTTTTGCTAAGTGGGTCGGGCCGATAACTTTTCAGCACTCTGCAGGATAAATTATCAATATTCAACTGAATAAATCTTTAAAAGGGGGGATTTGCGAGAATCCGCACGAGAAATGAACCTTGCGAACAGAGTTCGAATTCACGCTTAGTCTGCTGTGTTCAATTTCGCACTAATGTCCTCGGGAAAGGTAAGGATACATCTAAACTTTTCCTTGTTACAGGTTAAATAGTAGGGTAGACTAAGCTCTCCAGAATGGCATCTCTGAATTCCTAACTGTGCAGAAGGCAACAAGAAATCAACCCACCATCCTTACAAAGATGTTAAGGTAATTCAGAGAGAGAGAGAGAGAGAGAGAGAGAGAGAGAGAGACAGAGAGGGACAGAGACAGAGAGAGAGAAGAATGCGCGGAGAGCCGTGCTCATCTATATCCTGATTGGACATGGCATTAAAAAAAAGTAATTTTCAAAATAATTCGTAATTTTATTCTTTTTATTTTATATGCTGTTTTCTTTCAAGATGTTGACTATTATGACTCTCCACAACTTCCTATATTTTATCTTTCTACTATCCCTCCCTCTTCCTGTTCTGCTATCCATTTATACAAGCTCATTAGGTAGGGTCGCTTTCTGTTTTCCTCTGTCCTTCTCGCCTTAAAAATATTTCCAATAAGTGCCAAATTTTCCAAACCCTCATTCCTCATTATGCGATCCAGAAATATCAACTTATTCTTCCTCATTTTAAGTTACTAGATTATAAATATATAAATAAGCAGTTATTAACTTTCTTGTCATGCATAACACAAGCTAGACCAGAGATATTTTAAAAGTAGTTCCTCCATAATTACAAGTAACCCAAATTCAAAATCAGGTAGAGTTGGGCTTTCAAAAGTGGCTCAATTTGATATATGAGGCCAATTCGATACATGTAACTCTATTTGATACTTGTGATTCTAGTCGTTTTGAATTCGATACTTGTAGCTCAAGTTGACACATCTAGCGCATTTCGATACTTACAGCTTAATTCGATTCATGTAGCAAAATTCGGTCACTGGAATTCTATTATGTCACCGTAGCTCAATTTGATAATTGTAGCTCAGTTCAATACTTGTAGCACAATTCGATGCTTGTAGCTCAATTCAATAAATATAGATCAATTTTATGAATGTAGCTCAATTCAGTCCTTGCAGCTCAATTCGATACATGTAGTTAAGTTCGATCTTTGGAATCCAATTAGGTTATTGTCGCACAATTCGATGCTTGTAGCTCAACTCAGTACTCGTAGATCAATTTTATACATGTACCTCAATTCGGCACTTGAAACCCAATTCGGTACTTGCAGCTGGATTCGATAATTGTAACACTATTCGAGTTCAATTCGTTATATACAGCTCAATTTGATACGTAGGACAATTCGGTCAGTGGAATTCAGTTAGGTCCTTGTAGCTCAATTTGATAAATGTATGCCATTTTAGTACCTATAGCTTATTCCTGTTCTCTTTTTTTTCTTTTTTTTTTTAATCATTTCACGCCGAGCAAGATCATAACGCCATTGGGACGCTGGGAGGTACGGGGGGGGAAGAGATAGAGAAGGCTTTAGTGAAGGGAAGTGAGGAAAAGGAAAATAAATGAACATGATTCAGGAAGATAGATGGCGGTAATGTCACTAGGACATTATATATCGTGCTATATATATATATATATATATATATATATATATATATATATATATATATAATAGCACATGGTGAGATCTGGTGGTAATAAACAGTAGTTGGAGTGGTTGATGTAAAATGACAGCAAAAATTTATACTAAGAATAAATATTCTTAACACACATATACATGTGTGTGTGTGTGTGTGTGTGTGTGTGTGTGTGTGTGTGTGTGTGTGTGTGTGTGTGAATAACTATAAAGGGGTTATAGGGTGTGAAAAATATAGAGAATACTTTAACGAGGGGAAGTGAGGAAAAGGAAAATAAAGGAACAAGTTTCAGGATGACAGAAAATGGCGATTGACGTTGCATTTAAACTTTTGAAGGAAAGCAAGAAATCGGGAGTTCCACAGGTGAGCGAGAGACCAACAAAACTCCTTGTAGCACCAAAGGTGAACTGAAGGCTGGGATTACGGCAACGTTCACTAATTTAAACAAGGAGAACGTCCAGAAGAGTTGCAGGAGATTCCGATGTCCTCTGGAGTCCGTGGTTGAAGCCAATGGCGATTTTATTGCATAAATCTACTCTTTAGTATTTCAAGATATTTTTGTGTAAGTTTGGTGAATATATCTGTTAAAAGGAGATGTCAATGTAAATTTCATTTTTGTGTCAAATAGACGACAATTTATGCATCGCACCCTGTATATTCACACACACGTCTCTGTATGACGTCAGCTTCCGGACGTATATCCGCGCACATGCGCACAGACACGCAGAGAATCGGTTATACAAACGTTTAGGGGATTTTAAAAGCTTTATCGAGCGGCTCATCTATCAAGTCAACCAGAGTTTCCCGTGTCTCGCCGGATGTTTTACACATCTGAAATCGGCCCACCAGGAAATTAAGAATATTCCTTTTTTTATTCGTTTTTTTTTTTTTTTGTATTTGTGGAAGTCATTTTACGCATTCGGCTCCCCAAGTTTCTGGAAAGCACGTCATACGTGAAATACTCGTAAACAATACGTGGATACGACAAAACATTAAATGTAAAAAAAAAAAAAAAAAAAGTGGAAAAGAAGAAAAAAGATAAAAAAAAAGTAAGTAAAGCAAAATTCAGAATCTGGAAGGCGTTTTCATAAAATTAAGAAACGTGAAACTAAACAAGATCTTCTTCAATTGAAGAAAGGGAATCACAAATCTATTTCACAGCTGACACATAAAACCCAGGGAAGAAATTCGCTTGTATTGTGCGTGTGACAACATCATAATTCACAAATGTTAAACTGTTGAGTTTAAATGTACAGTGTAACCCGGATATAAGAGAAACCCGGATATAAGAGAGATTTTCTCTGGTCCCAAATTAGAGCCTGTGTTAATGTATATAAAAAAGACCAAACCCAGATATAAGAGAAGCCCGGATATAAGAGACTTCTTCTCCGGTCCCGACAACACTCTTATATCCGGGTTACACTGTATTTACAAATGCTTTAAATGTAAAGCGAAAAACACAGATTTTTCACAATCTTTAATGCAGGTACACAGTGTCTTTTACCAGACTAATGCAATAAGGAAAGAGTGATAACTAAAGACGAATTATATATATATATATATATATATATATATATATATATAAGTGCGAACATTGAAGTTCAACACGCAGAGGCGTCAGACTGTTTCATGCTAAACATAATCACCATGCCTCTCTGATATTGAGCACTTTATCCCATAAATATAGCATACCTTAAAACTATAAATATATATATATATATATATATATATATATATATATATATATATATATATATATATATACTGGACTCTTTGTCGAATTCGACGTATGAAGGGGCAAGCAGATTGGTTCCTAGGAACTGATAGCCCGACACCAGTACAACAGCACATGAGATTTGATTATAGTGGTGAAGGTTTTGTGCAGAATCATCCACACTTTTTTGAAGGGCCGAATACAGACCTGATGCACTACATGCCACAAGGTATATATATATATATATATATATATATATATATATATATATATATATATTATGAAATTGTAATAAAAACATATTGAAATCGTTACACAAAAGATTTCATGTTTCAATACTATAATTGCATTTCTTCAGAAGATACAATCATAGTATTAAAACATGAAAGCTTTTGTGTAGTGATTTCAAAATGTTTTTATTATAATCTCTTATCATAAAAATAATAATAATATATTGCTCTATATTGTATTGAGCTCTTTTTTTAAATGTAAATGCTACAAACTGTGGATTTCTACACCATCTGTTCATTCACACACACTCTCTCTCTCTCTCTATATATATATATATATATAAATGTATCCCATATTAAAATAATTCTAATATTAAATGGATAAAAAAATTCAGCAATATCATTTATTTACTTTCGTCTATTAGACATTAAATTATGTCACTTAGCATCGTCCATAATTTATTTAGACTTTTTAGTTAACCCAAAGGGTATTTATGAAGTCTCTTCAATTAAAAATAAATTGAAAATCTAACATCATTTTGAATTTTATTTATAAATACTTGTTACAAAATAAAATATTCACATTTGCCTTGATCAAGTCTGTGAGGGGATGAAACGCGTCGGCTAACATAAGTTTTCATTACGACTTTATTCACACACACACACACACACACACACACACACACACACACACACACACACACACATATGGGTGTTAAGTATATTTATTCTTAGTGTATATTTTTGCTCTGTTATTTTACATCAACCACTCTAACTACTGTTTTATTACCACCAGATCTCATCTATTATATATATTATATATATATATATATATATATATATATATATATATATATATATATATGTGTGTATATATATATATATATATATATATATATATATATATATATATATATATGACACACACACACACACACACACACACATATATATATATATATATATATATATATATATATATATATATATATATATATGCATTTATATAATATATATGTGTGTGTGTGATATATGTATGTATATATATATATATATATATATATATATATGATACACATTGGGTTTTAGAGAGAAAAAGAGAGTAATGCGCATCAGGATCAGAAAAATAATGTCTGTCATTCATTTGAAGATCACAAGACCTTGCGTTTTTGTCCGCTTCAAATTATGGGACCAGGAGTAATTTGGATCTGGTCTGAAAGTTTCGTGTTGGAGCAATTTCACCAAGCATTTGCTTTTGCCTTTTTGAAAAACAGGCACGCCTTGACAGTTAGTAAGGACATACGGAATAATTAGATGATGACCACGCTAGCCGGAAAAGAAACAATGGAACTTAGTCGCTGTGGAAGACATCAACCATGAGAAGAAGAGAGAAGTGAGGCGTCCAAGCTGTCACTTGGCGCCAAGTTGGAGTAAGTGATTGTGAAAACCTACTAATTTCCGCACCGGCTGGGCGGTGGGGTTGAGCATGGATGGATCCGCGCCATCAGAGGTTCCGGGTAAGGAATGAGGTTAGTGAAATGGTTCCACCCACGGCCCCTGAGTCAGACTGTGGCTGTTGCCCTGACACGATACGCGCTGGGAGAGTTACCTAATTCACACCAGTGCTAGGGATCAGTGTTCAAGTATAGTTAAAAAAAGACATTGAATGCTGGTTTTCTAAGAAAATTGTGTAAATAATTTTGCTTCTAGATTCACTTATGTTGCAGACTTCGAAGATATTTTCCTAGGCGGCATATTGAAGTCATTTTCTTTAAAGTATAAAACTGTCTTCCGCTGAAAAAGTATTATTATATATTCCTTAGCTGTTCGGATCGGCATGTTTTTCTTTGTTATATTTAGTCAAATTAGGTTTCAAATTCTACACTCAGGATTGTCCCATGGGGCAATAGCCTACTGGATTAAAGCGACGGTTAGTGAATTTGCTGGTTAGTGTAAATATTGACTCAGTGGAAACAGGGCAAGCAATAACAGAGAGACGGAAAGTGACGGGAAGTAGACTAAGAGTAGTAAATTAGAACTAGACGAGATATCTCCCATAGATTTAATAAAGTGTTCAGTTCGAAATTCCCAGAAGGTTACCCGGATTGACAAAGGCCTGACGAAGGAGACCGAAACATGATAATGACAGCAAAGATGGGGACAAAAAGACCCTCTGTACTGCCAATGTTCAAGGCAACTCGTCAAGTTGATACTTTTCGAAGGATCCTCTACAAGCTGCAAGGATCCTCCGCAAGATTCTATTTTTGCAAAGCCTCTCCGTAGACTGTCCTTTTCCAATGGAGGATATATTCTTTATTTACCGATAAATTTCTTGCACTAACAAAGAACGGATTTTTTTTTCACTAGAGCATTAAGTTGGGGTTACATAAAACAAATGTACTGTGCCATTGTTCTTTTTCGAAAATGTAGTATGTATCTCACCTCAGATATAGCCAAAATAGACTTTACCCTCAATGTTCTTTAAGGGATAGCAGTTTGAATTAAGGAATAAGGAAGGAGTGATAAGTAAACACGAATTACACACACACACACACACACACACACACACACACACACATATATATATATATATATATATATATATATATATTTTCAGACCGAAAATTTTTATTAAAAAACTTCGGTCTGAAGAGATGAATATTTGTATATTCATGAAATAAATTATAACCGAATACATTTTTAAGGACCGTCTGTACTTATTATTATTATTATTATATTGCTCTGTTTCTTACATTAAGCAATCTACGGATTCATGTCCACCTTGGAATTATATATATATTCAAAATTATAACATATGCATGTTATAACATCAAGTTCCAATTCCAGTCGAGTTCATTGCATTCAATTACGTGTTTTGAGAAAGGCATGAATCCATCTCTTTTCCTTTCGGCTATGGATAAACAGCAGGAGAGACTGGATCCTATAGTCTTAGTTGACAACTATTCTAGGAGAAGGAAAACGCATAGGGTCATGGCTCTCTACAACTTTCTTTTTCTTTATGACATTTGAATTGGTATAATGCCTTAGCAATGGCTGGAAGTACGGATTGAGGAATCGAAGTGTCGAGTTCCAATTTCAGTTGAGCACATTGCATGCTAGTACACTTGAAAAATATATGAATTCATTTTCTCCGCAGCTATGAGTAAATAGCAGGGCAGACTGAGCATTATAGCCTTGGCTGGTAACCAATCTAGTAGAAAGAAAAAACTCTGAATACAGATACCCGCTGCTATGTAGGTCCTGCCTCTATAACTTCTGTGAGGAGGACGGGGCAACTTCAACATCTCCGGTGCAAAAGGAACGAGCAAGCCATTGCACTTTTCTGCCTTGAATGTCACCATGAACTACAATTGTGAGATGGAGGGCAGTGGTGACCACAGCGGCGACGAAAAATGCACTAACTGAATAAATGATGATCATGTTTTTTTAAAGAACCCAAGTGTATCAACGGGTTGACCTGAGAGGTAACCTCTTGGCCACCGAGTGCAGATCCGCTTAATCCACTTATCTGTACCTTGGAAGTGCATACGTGGGAAAATAAAAACTTATGATAGCTCGATTAAAGATTTAAACTCTTTGGCAAATATGGATCTTCGTGCCCGCAAAAAAAAGGAATGTTAAAAGGATGCTTTTTCCTTGATACCGCTATTATTTTAACTACCTTTACTACTCGGCAATGTTTATTGTTTGAAAAAGCGACCCTTAGAATTCTAATAAACCCTAAACATTTGATGAAAGTGAATTTATACATTTTTTCTTCTTGAGAATTTAGAATATTTAGATTTTATTACAACTATTACAATTCTAATCGTCGCTATCTAAAACAACAAACATTGCCTAGAGGTGAGGGCTAATCAAAATAAAAAAAAATAAAACGGTATCAAGGAATATAGTCATTCTGACAATATTGTTTTTTGTTTTTTTTTTTTTGTTTTTTGTCAACTCTTTCGAGTCAACATGCGGAGAAAGGAATAGCCAACGGACGTGAGAAGGAAGAAACATCCCGACTTCGAGAACTCGAGGCTCAGAACTCGCGGCTCGGAATTCGCGGCTCGGAGCTCGCGGCTCGCAGCTCGGAGCTCGCTTGTTCAAATATTTAAATATATCTGCTAAGAATGCATAATATTATGGTAGTTCTTTAAGAAGAAAATATTCGTTCAAGAAACAACAAGAATAGAGAAAATAACAATAAGAATAAAAACAAATAAATGGCAAGGTGGATTATACAGAAATAAATAAAGAACGAACGAATGCTTCAAAATAGGGATCCAAAATTCGGAATGGTGTTAAGAGTGTAAGAGATTATTGGATACTGGTGATCTGACAGCATGGCAGGTCAGGTGACCGACGTCTACAGATGAGAGGGCAGCAGATGTTAAAAAGATGCAACGTCGAATGCGAAGTCACTGGCTGAGATTAGTGGCTGGGGCGGTAAGAGAGGATAGGGAATGGGTTTGGTTACTAATGGAAAAGACACACAAGTGCTCATTGCTCTGGGCAGGGGTACATGTAGGGTGTGTGAGAGAAAAAGTGCTGGTGGCTGAAGGATGAAAATGAAGAAGAAGAAGAAAAAAGAAGAAATAAAGTGAGGGAATTGTGAAAGATCTGATACGAACGATAGAAGAATGATTGAGTTTAATTTGACAGAAAGCAATAAGAGAAAGACGAACGAAGGAAAGAGCGAAAAGGAAGGAGATAATGAGGAAGTAAGGTAAAGACAGGTAGAGGAAGGAGTAAAGATGGTCAGTAGTAGTAAAGGGGAAAAGAAAGAAAGGAAAGCAGAATTGGAAAGAAAGAAAGAAAGAAAGAAAGAAATAAAGAAAGAAAGAAAGAAAGCAAAAAAGAAAAGCAGAATTGGAAAGAAAGAAAGAAAGAAAGAATTAAAAAGAAAGAAAGAAAGAGATAATGAGAGAGTACGATGAAAACTAGTAGAGGAAGGAGTAAAGATGGTCAGTAATAGTAAAGGGGAAAAGAGTGAAAGAAAAGTAGAATTGTAGAGAAAGAAAGAAAGAAAGAAAGAAAGAAAGAAAGAAAGAAAGAAAGAAAGAAAGAAAGGTAATGTGAGAGTACGGTAAAGACTGGTAGGTGAAGGGGTAAAGATGATCAGTAACAGTAAAGAGAAAAAGAGTGGAAGAAAGAAAGAAAAAAAGAAAGAGTACGATAAAAACTGGTAGAGGAAGGAGTAAAGATGGTCAGTAGTAGTAAAGGGGAAAAGAAAGAAAGAAAGAAAGAAAGAAAGAAAGAAAGAAAGAATGAGAGAGTACGATAAAAACTGGTAGAGAAAGTAAAGATGGTCAGTAGTAGTAAAGGGAAAAGAAAGAAAGAAAGAAAGAAAGAAAGAAAGAATGAGAGAGTACGATAAAAACTGGTAGAGAAGGAGTAAAGATGGTCAGTAGTAGTAAAGGGGAAAAGAAAGAAAGAAAGAAAGAAAGAAAGAAAGAAAGAATGAGAAAGTACGATAAAGACTAGTAGAGGAACATGGTCAGTAATAGTAAAGGGGTAAAGAGTGAAAGAAAAGCAGAATTGTGAAGAAAGAAAGAAAACAAAGAAAGAAAGAACGAAAGAGATAATGACAGAGTACGGTAAAGACTGTTAGAGGAAGCGGATAAAGATGATCAGTAAAAGTAAAGGGGAAAGAAAGAAAGAAAGAAAGAAAGAAAGAAAGAAAGAAAGAAAGAGTATGATAAAGGCTGGTAGAGGAAAGCTTAAAGGTGGTCAGCGGTGGTAATGGGGAAGAGACTAAAAGAAATTAGGAAAGAAAGAAAAACGGAACTGGAAAAATGATTGAAAGAGAAAGAGTATTAGAAAGAAAGAAAGAAATTAAAAAGAAAGAAATAAAAACAGAATTAGAAAAAAGGATGAAAGAAAGGAAGAAAAGCAGAATTGCAAAGAAAGAATGAAAGAAAAATATAATTGGAAAGACAGACAGAGAGAAAAAAGAAAGAAAGAAAGTATGAATGAATGAATGAATGAAGGAAGGAAGATAGGAAGGAAGGAAGGAAGGAAGGAAGGAAGTAGAATTGCAATGAAATAATGAATTGGAAAGAAAGAAAGAAAGAAAAGGAGAGGGCAGGAGGAATGAGGAAGAAAGCAAGGGAAAAGAGTAAAAGAAGAAAGAGAGAGGCGTATGAAGAAAAAGAGAAAGAGAGAACAGATGCATTATAAGAAGAAAGATTTAGATCGAAAAGAAGAAATAAAAAAAAGGAAAATCAATGGGAAGAATGTATCTGAACTGACATGGAAGATATGAAGCGAGTGACAGATACTTATAAATAGTCTTTAGGCTATATATATATATATATATATATATATATATATATATATGTGTGTGTGTGTGTGTGTGTGTGTTGGCCTAGATCCTAAATATTAAAAAAAGATTTTGTTGATCTAGGGTAGTAGACGTTAATTTTAAAAAAATATCTACACGACAGAGGGAAAGATATGAAGAAGTGTAAGGAGACAGACAACGTGAGAGAGAAAGGATGAAGAAGAACATATAGATGAGTAAAAGAGAAAAGTGAAAGGGAGATATTGACTAAGAAGACAAAGATGAGGAAGAGAGAAGGAAAAAGAGAGAGAGAGAGAGAGGTTGGAGACGAACGCAAAGATGAGGAAGGAAAAAGGAAAAGAGAGAGAGAGAGGGGGACTAGAGAAGAGAATAAGTGTGGAAGAGAGAAAGAATGCTATGAAGTCATATAAAAAAAGAAAAAGTGATAAAGAGGGCTTCATCG
Source organism: Acanthosepion pharaonis (assembly GCA_903632075.3). Taxonomy (NCBI): domain Eukaryota; kingdom Metazoa; phylum Mollusca; class Cephalopoda; order Sepiida; family Sepiidae; genus Acanthosepion; species Acanthosepion pharaonis. Next base: position 1,508,480 of record CAHIKZ030000200.1, read on the forward strand.
CTATTAATTGATTCGGTAGTTTTCTGGGACCTGTCAACCGTTATACGAACAACGATAGACAATCACGGGAGGGTGGGGCTGCTGTAAGGGTGTGTCCCCTTGCCCATCAGTTGTCATTATATATCTTCTCATTTGCCCTTCATCCATCGGACTTGACTTAATGCGACCACGTATTTCTTTTTTTAGGCTTCTTTTCTGCCATTTTCCTGCCTTATTGTAATTTTATTTTTTTATTTTCTGCTTTTTATTTATTTATTTTTTACATTTCATGGTTGCGCGCCAGTTTTCGTCATTAACTCAAATGGAAAAATTAAATAAACACTATAACAAAGCATGAAGGCATGACTCTACGTTTCCCTGTTTTCTAGCCCGTTTCCAGATATCGTGATGAAAAAAAATAATCTCGCCATTGACGTATCATATTGTTTAACAGTCACGCTCTCGTAACTAGCGTTCTTCCTCCTCTTGCCTTGCTTTATCTTTACAAGAGTCAGATTAGATAAAAAAAAATGGAGGCATTGCTATTAGCAATATGTGTCGAGTTACCTTCTCCTAATTTTTGAAACTGCTTCTAGGAGACGCTCTCAGAACTGTGAATACCCAGTGATAATTTTCTTATCACTCCCTTCTGACTTTATCCACTTATTCGTCAACATGTTCTCTTTGGGAAACACATGAACAATACATACATAGATACACATACGTACGTTAGTACATTCACTCACTACAGATAATTTGGACCATTAGGTTTTCACATTCATTTGACACACACATCTTAGTCTTTGTCATTTGTAACCCTTTATTTTAATACATCATCATTTGTTTGTACATATATATTCGTTCTTGCCGTTTCTTTTCATTTATTTACGTGGCCTCACATCCTGATTCCGCCATGTTTTTTGTGGCCATTTCAGGAGACACACGTGTGTTTATCTCTCAACGTATAAATCGGCTCGCAATATATGTAGCCCAGTACCATCTGCCGCATATTGGGTTTATCGGGGCAAAGATATGAGAAGAAAGAATGAAAGACAAACAGAATGTGTATCGTTTCCCCCGCTTGGCTTTTCTGGTGATGAAAGTGGCTAGATACACAGCAGGATTAAAAACAAGTCCTGTGAAAGAGTGGATAAATAATTTTATGGAAATTTTCTTTACAACCATATCTAAGAGTTTTCATTCTGAGTCTGCTAATAACACAGGGCTGTCAGCGTATCTGATGTTAAGATTATGCCCCCGGCAGCAATACTCCATTTTTGGTTTAATTCATCTTGAGTAATTTTACATGAGGTCTGGAATGAGCCTGAGACTCAGTAGACGTGGAGTTTCATTGATTACGAGTGGAACCCGTGGTTTGAACGGTGACGATGAATCAGTATTAGTTTGGTTTTTGAAGTATTGAAAGTTATAAGCCGTTTTTTCCCCGTTGAGCCGTTAGAGCTAGGTCAGAGCAGATATCAGTTGCAAGACTCGGGTCATTTTAATTGTAAAAAAAAAAACAAAACAAAAAAAACATCTTTCCAAATATTTGTATTGTAAACAGCTAATCAATAAATACACAACAGATATCGGGTCGTTGTTGCTTGCTTTTGAACAACAGCAATTTTCTCCCACGTTTACATCACCTCACCTGATTATGCTGTCAACCTACCAGAATTTGGACAATCTCAATCCTTGCTGGAAAACTGAACTCTTCTCGCTGCCTCGTATTCTTTGAAATTAGTCGAAGTGCGCCGTTTATGGAAAAACAAAAACAAAAAAAAACAAAAAACGTTATTTTCCGTTTTCTTTTTTATTTAACAGCTTCTTAGGTCTTCGGGCGAGGTATTGGCATTGGCATTCGGGCGTGGTATTGGCATTTTGTTTTTCAGTGTCTTTCAACTACACCCCTTGGTTCACTGGAACAACCGTGTCTGTGAATTGACCGACTTTCAGTTTCTTCACAGTATCAAAACTTGAGGCCTTGCATCGAACGTTAGCGAATCCAGATCAATAGTACCGAGACATGCGCTTTGATCTCGCAATGTGATCACACCGGAAGAGGTGTCAGTGAAATAGACAAGGTAAACTCTTGAATAAGTATTTGGCAAGAGAAAAAAAAACGGCTAAGCTTTGATGTACGATTTGATTTCAACAGATCAACTTTCAACAGAAGCGGTAAGTAGGATATGACTCCAACCCTGATATATCTACACGAGTCATTTGTTTTATTTCATTGATAGTAAGGGTTACAGCCATACCACATTAAAACATCGGTTCTCATACGATCGTTGTAGTTAAGCAACGTCGAGCCTGGTCAGTACTTAGATGGGTGACCGCTTGGGAATACAAGATGCTTGGATGTGTGGATGACATAGTGGGCTTTCGTTTTTATAACGTTAAAAACCTTTTCTCGTACGATCATCGAAGTCAAGCAACGTCGAGCTTGGCCAGTACTTAGATGGGTGACCGCACGGGAATACAAGGTGCTTGGATGTGCATGTGATATAGGGGGCTTACGGTCTTATAACGTTAAAAAAATCTTTCTCGTACGATCATCGAAGTTAAGCAACGTTAATCCTGGTCAGTATTTAGATGGGTGACCACTTGGGAATAGCAGGCGGGTACAAGAGGAGGACGACAACACACAGAAAACAGTCTGCCTGCCTTATGTGAAGTGGTTATCAGAGAAAATACAAAGGATCTGCGGTCCATATAACATCAGGACAACATTCAAAAACTGGACGACATTTCGCATATATCTCTCCCGAGTAAGACCCCCATAGAGGAGAACATGACTAAAGACTGTGTGTACGATCACCCGTGCAGTTGCGGAAAGAAATATAAAGGGGAGACAGGCCGCCCCTTTAAGGTAAGGCTTCAAGAACACCAGAAAGCTATAACACTAGGGGAAGTGGAAAAATCAGGCGTGGCTGACCACATATAGAGAGAAAAGGGAGATCACCGCCCTCTGTGGGTTCAGGTTGAAATCATAGACAAAGAACATCATTGGAAAATTCGAAAATTTAAGGAATCAGCACATATGCTAGTCCACAAAAATCTCCTGAGCCGACCAAGCATAGAAATGAATACAATATGGGAACCAGTAATAAGGAGTGCAAGAGAAAAGCGATAATAACAACGAAAATTGCAATATGAGGTTTATAATATCCAGAAATTCATACACAGATGTCTTCAAGGACACATGGCACAGTGGTTAAAGGCGTTAGATCTAGTGACAGGACACAAAGAGTGTGAGTTCAATACCTGGTTAAGGCGGTGGAGAACTTGGAGAGGTGAATTAACAGGAGATAACTGATAACTGACATCCATTAAACATGGAACATGGAACTAGAACAGTCTACCCCAGTTAGTGAAATAAAGGGTTCAATTCGACATGAAAAAGGGTGGAGCATACAACGGCCGAAAAGTTGTGATAAATATGGCAACAAAGATGAGGACAATAGTCTGAATAATGTGAATAGTGTATATAATAACTCATCTCAGAAATATAGACAGAAAAACTGTAGTTTCATAATCGGTTGGTGAAGTGATTAAATAAAGGTTAATAAAAATGTTATGAACTGCTGTACTAGAGCCAGGTACTTGGAATATTTAGGAAATAATTATTCCCTGGAAAGCTGCTGAAGGACTTCAGTAATATTTTTCATCACAACATTCCCGTTAATGATTTTCGTGACTATGTCACAATCCTGTAATTCTTCAAAGGGCACGAAAAAACGAAACCTATTATCAATACGATTGCTATCAGTTCTTTCGAGGCAGAAAGAGATTTTACAAAAATGAATATTATCTACTCAGATAAAAGAAGCCGACTTACAGTGGAAAATGCAGCAAACTTGATGACAATCTTATTGGTCTCCCTTTTGATTTATGGGATGCCACTCCTTTCGTTAAAACATGGCTTAGGAAAAAAAAAATCAAAGTACTGCTGACAACAGAGTGGGGCAAAAAAGCTGAAGATTATGACAATCATTTGGCTATTTGGAAATTTTTAAAATGAAAGATCATGAATAAAAGATTTTTAATTATTTTTCCTTTCAAAATGATAACATGTAATGTAATACAGATTAATTAAAATATTTTTGACTAAGTGCTAAAAAGTTGTTTTATTCCTAAATCACATCTATATAGTAAAGTATAGACTATGGAAAAATGAAGGAATCCATTGCTATTGAGACTTGTTGTTGAGAGAACTAGTTCTTAAAAATTTGAATTCCACCACTTGAACAACCTTGAATCTTGAACAATAAAAAATGTTACAAAAATTAAAATTACAGACAAATTGGGCTAAATATTAATATTATTTGTTTTATTATTTAAATTAGCTCCCTCGATCTCTCTCTCTCTCTCTCTCTCTATATATATATATATATATATATATATATATATATATATATATATATATATACTACTTTCCCTGACGATCCGTTTAGGTGAAACCTAGGTAGGTTTGTCTGGCTCACTAGGTTTATCTAGGTCTGCTCTACGGTTGTATTGAGCTCTTTTTGTTAGTTAGTTGTTTACTCGTATCGGGTTTTTGTCTTTGGGCTTCAGACCTGTATCTCAAGGATTTTTTGTCGGCAGAAGTTCATGTTTGTAGCTCTTTCTTTTTTAAAACCTTTTCCCTCGAGATTGATTTGATTATTAGCAAATCAAAATTGAGGGTTTTTTTCGAAACGAGTCTAGTTATCTATCTATCTATCTATCTATCTATATATATATATATATATATATATATATATATAAAAACCCTTGTGAAATTAACTGAAACAAAAACGAATAATTCCGTTATTATTTATTTTTTTTCGTATTTTTCCAATGAAACATGACCCAGTGCTCATGTTAGTATTTCGTATGTCCCTTACACGAAGCCGTTCCTTGCAGATTGATCATAGATTCTCAGTTGTATTTGAATCATGAGAGTTTCCGGGCCAATCTATAGTACTTTGTTTTGCTCGCTGGTAAGGCTTGCCAGTGTGTTCGTGCAGTGTTACAATTTTCGTACGCTTTCTTGCACTATCGTCCATCGCAGACAATGGCCGCAGGACAACTAATCGACAGTCGAGACAATAGTATCTGGGCGTGATAAAAATCTGATGCAATCACGGATGAGGCATTATTTTTCAAGGCCTTACAAATTTCCTCATACACCCAGAAAATAGATTCATAGTGCTGCATATCACTACAAATGTCCTAGTCCGAGAGAAAAATAGAAATCGATCACCCCTGCCACTCCAGTAGGTCTAAAATTGAGTGTATGGTGAAAGAAAGGAAATTAAAGCGGTTGTTTAATTTGCACAAAGGTGTACCTTTAGATAACTTATATGTACGATTCCTTGGAGCAACGTCCATCGCAGACAATGGCCCTAGGACAACTAATCGACAGTCGAGACAATAGTGTCTGGACGTTATAAAAATCTGATGCAATCACGAATGACACAATATTTTCAAGGCCTAACAAATTTCGTCATACACTCCGAAATAGATTCATTATACTGCATACCACTAAGGAAAAAAATGAAATCGATCCCACCCTGTTACTCCAGATGGGCCGAAGACTGACCGTATGGTGAAAGAAAGGAAACTAAATCGGCTGTTTCAATTAATTTGCACAGGGGTTATATATGTTATATATGTATGTAGAATGATATCCGAGATAAAAATGAAATAAAAGTGGAAGAAAAGTCTTTTTTCTTTTTATGACAACGCGTTTCACCAACGTGTATTAGGTCTGGCGTCTTCAAATTTGAATAAAACATTCTGTTCATCCATACCTCTCTATCTTTCTCAATTTGTTCGATCCGAGTTTTCATCTTTTTATTTCTATATGCCTATCGATCTCGGCCTGTTTAAAGCTACCTAACTATCGATCACTTTTCCTTTCCATCTTTCCAATAAGCCCCGTTATTTGCGTATCTGATTTTTATAGCATTCAGTGATTCTACAGCAATTTGCGATAATATCTATTCACTTTCAATCGACTGGATTTTTTTTTACCCCACTCTGCTTTCATAATTTTTTTTCTTAACCGTTACTTCGTTCAACTCGTTTTTTTTTTTAAATTCTTTATCTTTCGTGTTCATTGCATTTCTTTTTAAACGATTATTATATCTTCTTGATTGTCGTCTTTTTGAAAAATTTGTCCTCTTTTTTTTTTGTTTACATCTTAAGAAAAAAAATACAATTTGCCTTATAGGTACTCAGTTCTCTTCCCTTTTTCTAAAAGCTTTGCCTTACTCTCATTATTCTCTTTGCCTTATATTTTCACACATCCCTACTCTTATTGTTCTCATTCCTTAACATATCTCTCTTCCTCACTCTCGTTGTTCTCTTCGCCTTATCTTTTCTCTTTTCCCAACTCCCATCGTTTTTTTCGCCTTATCTTTTCTCTTTTCCTAACTCCCATCGTTTTTTTCGCCTTATCTTTTCTATCTCTCCCATTGTTTTCTATGACTTGGCTTTTCTCTCTTCTCCAACCCATTCTCATCTTTGCCTAATGTTTTCTCTCTTCCTCACTCCCATTGTTTTCTTTGCCTTTTCTTTTCTTTCATCCTCACTCCCATTGTTTTCTTAGCCTTATATTTTCTCTCTTCCTTACTCCCATTGCTTTCATCTTTTCTCTCTTCCTCACTCACATTGTTCTCGTTGCCTTATCTTTTCTCTCTTCCTCATTCCCATTATTTTTTTTTTGCCTTATCTTTTCTCTCTTCCTCACTCACATTGTTCTCGTTGCCTTATCTTTTCTCCTTTCCTCATTCCCATTATTTTCTTTGCCTTATCTTTTCTCTCTTCCTCATTCCCATTGTTTTCTTTGCCTTATCTTTTCTCTCTTCCTCACTCACATTGTTCTCTTTGCCTTATCTTTTCTCTCTTCCTCACTCACATTGTTCTCTTTGCATTATCTTTTCTCTCTCCCTCACCACCATTGTTCTCTTAGCCTAATATCTATCAGCCTATCGTTTAGAAATGTATCTATGTATCCTTGGACCCTCAGGGCTTTAGGGATTATCTAACATCAGGCTCCTTCACTCTATCCTACTGATGATGACCAAATACCAACACGTCACAGCGCAACGAGCCGTGTGAAAATTTCAATCACATAATATATATATATATATATATATATATATATATATATATATATATATATATAAGAGGTACGGCGATGGCGTGGATAGCGGATCGGATTGAGTTCGAATTCTCGTTGAATCCATTATATTCACTTATTAATCCTCTTCTCCCTCCAGCTAGGCAGGACAGACTGGGTTCTATAGCCTTGGATGGCAACTGGTCTAGGAGAAAACAACTCTGAATTCAAAACCTGCGGAGGGTCGTTTGGGGACGTAGTGCACCAGGTCTCTGTATTCGAACCTTCGAAAAGTGTGGATGGTTCTGCACAAAGCCTTCACCAATATAAGCAAATCATATGTGCTGGTGTCTGGCCGTTGGTTCCAAGGAACTGAGCTGATTGATCCTCATATATCGAATATAACGCGAGAGTTCACCATATATATATATATATATATATATATATATATATATATATATATATATATATATATATATATATATTTCTGCACACACACACACACAAACACGCACACACACACACATAAATATGTATATATAATTATAGCTGATACCTCTTTGCAAGTGAACCGAACGATTACAAAAAGGTTTGTCAACGAAACTCTAGAGTTGGTATATTAAATATAACATCAATCTGCTAAGTGACAAATTTTATATTTGTATTAATACTATACACACACACACATATATATATATATATATATATATATATATATATATTGTTATATATATATATATAATTGTTCGTATATAATAACTTAGGACAACAAAGTTCTGGACAATGCACCTCCATTTTATAATGCATATTGACTTCGTTGCATTTGTAGCTGCTAAATTCGACAGTTATTAAACTGTTTGTCCAGTTCATATCGATTAAAAACAAGAGTGTATAAATTTTACATCAAGTTTTGAAAGAAAATTTGCACAATAGTTAGCGTAAACAGACGGTCTTGTTCACACAAAAATGCAACAAGCTTGCTGCGAAAACACTGAGACTAAGATTATAAACAAACACATATTGACATCAATTGTTAGTGTGCATTTCTCTCTAGCTGTGTAAAACAGAAGAAGATATCTTTTTTTTTGAGAAAGGCGACTGTAGATAAAGACGACGAGGCTGTCGAAGGCACCAACTACGCCAGGAGTTCTCAGCTAATGGGGGGGGGTTCTTGATATAGGGGGAAGGAGAGAAAATCTTTTATATTTCTTGTTTTTAGTCATAGAATTTTATTGATTGAATAACAATACCCTGGCATTCTATTGATTTTTTTTTCTTTATTCACGTATTCAGTTTGTTTATTTAATATTTAGTTATGAATTAAAACAAATTACTGTACTTGTATTCAAGTTTAAAAATCCATCAAACATTTTCTCTTGCTACTAAATTTGTAAAACTCCTCTATAGAAATAGATAAACTACATTTGGCGGCCTGGGTAAGACGATAAACAACATCCGCGCCCTGGGTAAGACGATAAACTACGTCCGCGTTCTGGGTAAGACGTCCGCGTTCTGGGTAAGACGATAAACTACGTTTCTAACAGCAAGGTCCCGTTCTAAGACGATCAAGGCCTCTGATCAGGAGGTTTAGAGGGGCTTGGATCCACCTCTTAATTGCTGCTGTTCCCAGGTCCACACTGATCCGGTGTGGTAGCACCTGCTAGGGTCCCAGCTAATGGCAAATAGCTAACCCACAAACTGGGGTCAAAACATTATGAAAGTGTAAAAATGGGTTTTAATACCAGAAATATTTTGTAAAATATTATTACCAGCAATAAATTTTTGAAGAAAAAATATTACCAGCAATACATTTTTGAAAGAAAATATTACCAGCTATACATTTTTAAAGGAAAAATATTACCAGAAATAGATTTTTGAAGGAAAAAATATTACCAGCCATACATTTTTGATAAAAAATATAACCAGCCATACATTTTTGAAAAAAATTACCAGCCATACATTTTTGATAAAAAATATTACCAGGTATACATTTTTGAAAAAAAAATATTACCAGCCATACATTTTTTATAAAAAATATTACCAGCCATACATTTTTGAAGGAAAAATATTACTAGAAATAGATTTTTAAAGAAAAAATATTAACAGAAATTGATTTTTTGAAGGAAAAAATATTACCAGCAATACATTTTTGAAAAAACAAAATTACCTGCGATAAAAATCTTGTCGACATTAAATAACCCATTGAGGTTGATATACCGTAAAACAAACCAAACCAAACCAAACCAAACCGTTTGTCAATAATGCAGCATCGATTATCTCTCGCTTCTTACTACACTATCCCGATAACTGACTATACTGTAGAAACAAAGAAAAGAATACTGAACTGTTACGTAACATCAATTCTCTAGTATATTACAAGCAATAAAAATATTACCAGCAATAAAAAATATTATCGGTATTAAATAACTTATTGAGGTTGATGTGCCACTAAACTAAAATCAAACCAAATGAAAGAAAACATTCATTATTTTACCTAAAACATTTTTCTTTTAGATCTGCAAATCTTTTCATGGCCCTTTTTACACCTATTTTCTTTAGAAGATCATTTTCTACTGACAAAATAGTTTAAAAATTTAATCTGCCTTGATTCATATAAGACTGCAAATTTTTTTATAAGCTTTAATTTTAGAAAATCCAAAACACATGATATGACTCATGATGACGCCCTCGGCCTTGATGGAGCCCCGGGCAAATGCCCGAGTTGCCAGTACCTTGAGCCGGCTCTTCTTGTATGGGACGCACAGATAACATGCAAATATTATGGCCTGTGGTTTCAACGATTTAAAATTGTCTAGATTGAGCATTGTGTTTGCACTTGGTTCCATCAACATGAACTGAATTTCTCCCAGAGGTAATGAGTAGAAGACAACAAAATAATTCAACAAGCTTTATTAAAAGAAAAAAAAATTGTCTTGCTCTAAGTCCAGAATGTCTACTTGGTACACGAAACGCCATCTGTTGTCGGCCAGAAACTAAATTTAGTGACGACGGCAGCAAATTCAAGTGTCTCCAAGTACCACTCATATTTTTTAAACCATGTTTTGATGAAATTAAAATAAGACTTCATCTCAATCTGTTCTTATATAAAATGTTTATATGTGTCTGATTATTTATCTGTGATAGTCTGTTCATTGGCATCGATTCGAATTCTTTATGGATTAGTCAATCTTTGTCTGTATGACAATGTTTTCTTTAGTGTTACGTATCAGTCATTTATGACATCTGTGGTGTGTTTGCCTCTTTTTCTAAATATATCTCAGGCAATGTCTTTCTATATTTCTTAATGGAAAAACGATATATAATTTTTATATCTATCTCAGGCAATGTCATTCTATATTTGCCAATGTGAAAACGATATATAATTTTTTATATCTATCTCAGGCAATGTCATTCTATATTTCTTAATGGGAAAACGACATATAATTTTTATATCTATCTCAGGCAATGTCATTCTATATTTCTTAATGGGAAAACGATATATAATTTTTATATCTAACTCAGGCAATGTCTTTCTATATTTCTTAATGGGAAAACGATATATAATTTTTTATATCTATCTCAGGCAATGTCTTTCTATATTTCTTAATGGGAAAACGATATATAATTCATTATATCTATCTCAGGCAATGTCTTACGATATTTCTTAATGGGAATACAATATACAAATTTTCATATCTATCTCACTGCATATTTTTTGATATCTCTTAATGGGGAAAAAACAACATACACATTTTTATATATCATTAACAATTTTAGAAAAATCTATGACAAAGTTGAAACAATTTGAGGCGTTTCGTCATTTAGGGCTTCATCAGGTTAAAGTGATGTTTACGTTGATATCATTAAAAATGCCCATGAAGGAGAGGGGGCGATGAAATTTAAAATTTAAATTTTAAAAATATGTTTCGGGTATTCAAGTCGAATCCATTACATTCACTTATATGCTAATACCCTTAAAAAAGGTATGAATCCTCTTTCTCTCTTCCCTGTCAGCTATGGGTAAATAGCAGGACAGACCGGGTTCTATTGCCTTGGAAATAGAAATAGCAACTTATTGCAGGACAACAATCTGCCTCGTCACTCACGTATCGAAAGATACATGATCGCCAAAGCGTGTATCACGCATGGCGCATAACTGAAGTCTGAAGTCTAGCTGATAATTCTTAATCTCTCAGACTATTTCTTTCTCTATCTCTCCCTCTCTCTCAAACTATCAGACTCTTTCCCTCTATATCTTTGACTCTCAATCTGTATTTCTCTTAACATCTTAGTCTATTTCTATCTATCTATCTATCTATCTATCTATCTATCTATCTATCTATCTATCTATCTATCTATGCCTGTTCATTATCTATCTATCTATCTATCTATCTATCTATCTATCTATCTATCTATCTATCTTTGCCGGCTCATTATCTATCTATCTATCTATCTATCTATCTATCTATCTATCTATCTATCTATCTATCTATCTTTGCCGGCTCATTATTATCTATCTATCTATCTATCTATCTATCTATCTATCTATATCTATCATTATCTATCTATCTATCTATCTATCTATCTATCTCATTATCTATCTATCTATCTATCTATCATTATCTATCTATCTATCTATCTATCTATCTATCTATCTAACTAACTGAGAAAAGAAGTCCTTAGAATATAATAAACTTTAAAAAAAAGCAAAAACAAAAAACAAACAAACAATATTTTCGACTTTTTTCGTTTTATTATTTCTTTTCTCATTAAATTCAATCTTTGATTAAATTTTATCAATAGAACTATAACAAAAAAAGTTAGTCTCTCAGACCATCACTGCTGAAAAGAGTTCGATCCTCACTAGCCGCCCCATGCTTAACATCTAATGCCTTGGGCCAACCAGCCTCAGCCCGAAATTATAAATACCTGAGACGCCAACATCTGGAATCTTAATGTTCAGTCAAAAATCGATGAAAAAAAAAAATCGTGCTGTGACATTAAAGCAACCTACCCGACTCTTGATTTGGATCTGCACACGTCTTACTGCGTAGAGTGGGGTGCATGTATTTAGATGCATTGCCGGGAAATTTTAATCTACAACAGTAGTGATGCACTTTCTGCATTCAATGTCAATTTCCCCCTCTCAAAAAGTAAATAAAAATATTATCAAAAATTAAATTGCATTTTATTTAACGCTGAATAACAATTAAACATAAAAGCCGCTTTCTCTCGGATTTTATTCCCATCTGATTAATTCCTCGAGTTATTTGGACTTATATCACTATCTTCGTTGTTTTTTTTTTTTTTATAACGTTTCGACCGACTGGTATTTTGATCTTCTTCACGTTTTTTAAAATCATTTCACCCTAAGCAAGACAATAAATTTATTAAGACGCAAGGGGTTACTGAGTGTTAGAGAATATGAGAAAAACTACTATTAAGGAGAGAGAACAATGAAAGAACAAGAATTAAGAACATAGAAGATAACGATTGACATTGCATTTAAATTTTTGAAGATCAAAGTTAGCTGGAAAGCAAGACGCAGGAAGAGAGTTCCACAACCGAAAAGTGCGATAGAAGAAAATCTTAGCATAGAACTTACGGTTACATCTAGATATTACAACTGCATGAACTGATGAGACCTTACCGCCAATCTAGTACTAGATTCATAAAGCCTAGGTAACATCAAGTTCATCAGAACAGTTACCACGAATGTATTTATCAAAAAGACAGAGGAAAGCTAGATTACGGCGGTGGGGAAATGCATGAGGGCGAGATGCCAGGTTAGTACCAATAACATTTGAATTTTATCAAGAATCACTAAATATATAGCGGGAGCACTAAACTGGATGTGGAAGCAAGAAAGAATGTCAGACATATAAATATTTAAAATAGATTCTGTCAAGAAAAATTCTCTAGCACAACACAGAGAACCAACTTTCTTAGCAGGTGATCTAGCAATTGATTCTATATAATATTTCCATGGCAGAAAGCGTTAGCCCAGGAAGACGCAATGACTCACTCTCTTGGAGGTTAGCATCAGCCATTCTATTGTAAGGTAAAATGATTTTCTCTCATCGAGCAAAATATTCAGAAACATATGTAAAACAAAATGAGGATGAAGATATTCACATGAATATATATATATATATATATATATATATATATATATATATATATATATATATATATATATGAAGAAGTTTGTATCAATAGACTGATATCCCAGCACCCACCTCGACTTGACCAACTTGATAGCTACAATACGTTAGATACATGAGTTTTCTAAATAAGTTAAATCTTAACACTCCTAAAATAAAAAAAAATGTAATTTTCCTTAAACCCAATACCTCAAAAAATTTGGTTGGACTTATAAATTAAGTAAATAAATTTCTAAAAAGTTATTCTTAGCATCGCTTGATAATGGAACGGAGCTTTGTATTTTACGCTTAATTTTTATGATTGAATTTGAATTGAAGTTTCAGTTTTAAAACAGGGGAATTCCGATGTTCCAATGGTTATATATTTTTTCAAAAAACATTTATATATATATATATATATATATATATATATATATATATATATGTGTGTGTGTGTGTGTGTGTGTGTGTGTGTGTGTGTGTGTAATAATAATGACTTATTGGTGAGGGAGGCCAAAAATCACATCTATCAAAATATTGTGATAAAAACAACAAGAATGCGGATACTAGTCTAAATTATTCGTAGACTGCTAAACAATTACCTATATCGGAATTTAAGACATTGAGGAAGACCAAAAAACACATCAGTCAACATATAGTGATAAAAACAACAAGGATGAGGATACTTGTCTAAATTATTCATAGAATACGAATGGCTTAGCACAACATTATAAAAAATATTCCTTGCCCAGGACATTTATAAAATTCAGGATCTAAGTTTCAGTTTTTATATTATGATTCGAGACAAAATGCGAAATGATTTATAATCTTATGAATAGGAACCCTTTCTTTAAAACTATGTTTATTTTTTCCTTGAAATCAAAATATGTACCTCTCAGCAGTTTTTATTCTTTGCCTTTCTAACCAGTTGCTTTTTTTTATTTAATTTTATATGCTATTACATCTGCAAAGTTACACAACAAACATATAAACGATAGGTTTGCTTTGCAATCTGTTACGACATCATTTTTCTCCTCGACGTTATCCTGTCTATTCTTATTGTGTTTTAATGTCGTCTGCTTTTTTACATTTTTCCTGACTTTTACTGGACCTCACTAACTTTTGAAGGTTGTTTTATTCGTACTTGCTTTTTATTTGCTTTTTTTTTTTTTTAACTCTTTTTGCGAATTTTTTTCTTCTTGATCTCTCTTTTAGACTTTCTTTGGTTATTTTTCCTTCATCTTACGTTTTTTACATTTTATTTAATGTTTTGATTCACCATTTCTCTTACATTCAATCTTCCAGAATCTTTTCGATTTCTCTCTAAGCCTCTTTGCTTCCAGTTACTTATTCCTTTTCTTTCTTTTTCTCTCTCTCTCTCTGTCTCTCTCTCTCTCTCTCTCTCTCTCTCTATATATATATATATATATATATATATATAAAATTATTTTCAAATATAGTGTATCAGTAAAGGAACAAAAAGAATAAAAAAACAAAAGACACCCCGTATATTAACTTATATGGCTCTTCTTGTGGCTAACGAGGCCTGCATTGAAGAGATATATTCTGTCACATTTGTCACATATAATTTACTGAATTGCTTGATATACACACATCATACCGACTACATATTTTCTGGGCTAGGGTGGCTAGCCAGTCCCTGTCGCAGACACCTGCTCTGAGACATTTGAGTTTGCTCAACACCGACCGAGCCCCCATGTGATTTATACTGTTCAAAACTCGGTCATGATGATTTGTGACTTCGTGCCAGCACAGCCAAGGATAGTCTACCCAATTTCAATCACAAGTCTTGGATGAACAGGTGGTGTGGTTTTCATGTACTTTCCAAAATTGCCGCCCGCTGTGATCACTCCTCAAACCGATAGCATGAAGTAGTCACCCCACCCTGACAAATCAACCATAGTGAGATTCGAACCTGAGTTTTATGGTTGTAAAACTACTTTTAACTACTCGGCTACACGCTCAAATACAATGCCTGCCCCCATATATATATATATATATATATATATATATATATATATATATATATATATATATATATATATATATATATATATATATATATATATATAAAGATAGATAGATATCATATTGCATAACCTAATGCCGACAAGTTCTGAATATGAAGCATTTTTCTTTATTTACATTTTTTCTATATGGTATTTCCTTTTTTTATTACTAACAATATATAAATATATATATATATATATATATATATATATATATATATATATATATATATATATATATATACCATATAGAAAAAAAAAATATATAGGGTATATCAAAAATACTTTTACAAACTTTGGGGTGGGTTTATATATCAGTAAATCATATACGATCAATCGAATGGAAATGGACGCGAGGTTGCATGGCTGTATCAGATTATGTTTCCAGACTGAAGGTAGCCGAATCATCCACCGTTTGCTGCTGTTTATCGTCGCGTTGCTGAGACAGGATCCGTGGCTCCACAAATTATGGATCGTAGAAGACCGAGCTCCTTTTGTACGCCTGATCACGAAGAACACATTCTCTAGGCTGTCAGGGACGATCCAGGTATCAGCACACGTCAAGCATGTCGTACATCTCATAGTACCGTTTGGAGGGTAGCTCAAGAGCAGCTCCTGTATCCGTATCATTTGCAACGTGTGCAGGGTCTTTCGCCTTCTGACCACGGGAGAACAGTTGCCGAGTGTTTACTGCACAAACTGCGAATCTGTTGTTTGTATCTTCAATCTTGTTTACGGATGACGCAATATTTGGAAGAGCTGGAATAACAAATTTACACAGCCAACATTTGTGGGTGGATCGGAATCCCCATGGTACAATACAGGATAGACACTAGCATCGTTTACGAGATGGAATTGTATGGGATGGAATTGTGGATGACTGTCTCTTTCAGCCTGTTTCATGCTAGACGCAATCATCAGGCGGCTTGACGATTGCATCTAGCATGAATCAGCCTGTCGCCTCTAAGTGTTGACTTCAATGTTCATTTATATATATATATATATATATATATATATATATATATATATATATATATATATAAGGTATATATGTGTATGTTGTGTGTCTGTGAGAGAGGATTTATTATCTTTCTCTCCCCATTTTTTATTATGCATCTATCACAGTCTATACATATATTTGTTTCAGATGCAATCTATCTATCTATCTATCTATCTATCTATCTATCTATCTATCTATCTATCTATCTATCTCAGTTTGATCATTATCTATGTATCTATCTATCTATCTATCTATTATCTATCTATCTATCTATATCTATCTATCTATCTCAGTTTGATCATTATCTATCTATCTATCTATCTATCTATCTATCTATCTATCTATCTATCTCAGTTTGATCATTATCTATCTATCTATCTATCTATCTATCTATCTCAGTTTGATCATTATCTATCTATCTATCTATCTATCTGAGCCTGTTCGTATCTATCTATCTATCTATCTATCTATCTATCTATCTATCTATCTATCTATCTATCTATCTAGGTAGCTAGCTAGCATGTTCCTTGCATGGTTTAGTAGTTCGTAATTGACAACCACTTATATTTTCCAGTGCACACAAGACAAGAACATAGGTAGATGGACTCAAGTTTTCGGTTAACATGCAAAATTCATTTTCTTCATGTTCTTTTTAGTGCGATGCAAAAATTAAAGATCAGCACTCCTGGTTTTAAAATGACAGTTGCAGCTGGTTGAATGTTGCGTTCCGTTCTCCAGCCAAAGTTCATGAAAACCTCCAAAATTAATAATTCGTAATCTTCTCACTTTTTCTTTCGTTGGCGTTATATTTTTGCTTTTGTAACAATCCTATAAACCTACAAAAGCTGCATCGTGACTCTTATTTAGTTGCAAATTAGATTATAGTTGCTTTATTCTTTAATTAAAATTGTTTAAAGGTATTGCGCTAACATAAATTTTTGACGTGCCGTTCTTGCTGCGCTACCGTAACAAACAGTAATCGGATCCTAAGAATATAAATTTCAATTTTTTTTTATAGTCTTCAATATATGTAAGTTAATGTATTTTGACGCTATTGAGCTAATAAAACTCTATGATGTGCCATTCTTGCTGTGTTATAATAACTAACAGATATCGCATCGTTTTAGATATAGTTTTTAAATAATGTTCAATATATTTAATCTTGTGTATTTTAATGGCACTGCGCCAACAAAAATCTAACTACGATGTGCCTTACTTGCTATGTTAAGGTTACAAACACAAATCCTATATTAACGATATAGATGTAATTTTTTTATATAATTTTATATGTATTTTTTATATAACTTTATTTTTTCTTTCTTTTGGATTGAGTGTTTCTTTTCTTCTTTTTTAATATTCTCATTTGTTGCTATCTTTTCATTTTTTCTTTTTTTTTTACTTCTAACTTTCCTTTATTTTTGCCTCCCCCACTATTTTAAGACTAGATTCCGTTATATATATATATATATATATATATATATATATATATATATATATATATATATATATTTATATAGGAATTAAAAAAGTAAAAAAAAAGAAGAAATAGAACAAAATGATCAACGTATAACAAAAAGAACCTAACTCTTTCTCCTTCGATCTTAATAGAAACCAATACAAAAAGAAAAAAAAGATTGAAAAAACGAAGAGAAACTAGAAATCGTCTGCAATGAGTTAGATCACGTGTCATTGCTATCTGCCATATTGTCTCTTTAGCGTTTATCTATGGTGAATTAAACACATTGTGAATTCGAATCTAACATTCGAATAAAGAAAATTCATTTGAAACAGACACTTTTGTTGCGTAAAATAATTCCAAATATCCTTAATGCTTTTGAATTGGTTAAAAGCTAAATTAGGCTCCTCTCCTGATCATTTATTTCAGAATTCCTCTTCCAATTTCAAGATATACTTTCCTGACTGGATACTTGCTACCTTAATCTAAATCTTCGTTTTTATTTGTATTGTTTTGTGACTTGCTATCTTGCTTCGTTATGTTGAAAAAAATCCAGGGTATTTTATTTTAAAAAAATAATGTCTGGGAGATATGGTATCAAATATTCTTCAGCTTGATTTTTTTTTAAAGTATGAATTTTAAAATAAAAAGATTAACATTTTATTTTAACTGTTTCTCGTGTCTACATAAAAAGGAATTCTGGCAAAATTAAAGTTACAAGATCCTATATATGTTAACACTGGTCTCAAGGGGATATATAGTTTTTTTACTTATTTATTTTTGCCTGATCTAAAATTAAACTTTTCCGATATTTTCAGAAGCAAATAAACATATAGAATTAATTATAGTTATAAAGCCATTGAACCTTCAATACAAATTGTCTCAGATGAATCAATAAAATATGTCGAATGTTTTATATAACTAGGAAGCGAAATAAATTCTACTGAAAAGGATGTGGAAAATTCTACTGAAAAGGATGTGGAAATTCGCATAACTGAAGTCTGGGCCATTTTGAATAAAATGGATGTAATCTGGAAATCTTACCTATCAGATAATTTCAAACGGAGATTTTTTCGGGACACCGTAGAGGCGGTGTTAATATATGGTGCCACTGCTTGGACATTAACGTATCATAGAAGCGACGTTAATAAGAACAAAAGTTAAACGCTCAAATATTGTACGATGTAATAGGGGAATTTCTACGGATAAGTTATTGTTGTAGAACTCGCCATGAGCTTATTCAGGAATTAAGATTCCTTAGAAAATTTAAATAGGAAAACCGTAAAATTTTAACGGATTTTTATAGTTAAATAATATTTACTACTTATTAAATAATACAACAATCGCTGGACGAAGGGAACAATGATATAGACTATTCAACTGTCGAACTCTCTGCCTTTGGCAGAGAGGAACTCGGACAAGACTTTGCTGAAGGGCAAAGTTTTGTCAGGGGAGGTAGACAGACACTGAACCCGTTTATGCGGGTTCTAAAGGAATATTTTTGGCCGAGCCTACGGGATCGGAGAACCCACGGTAAATTCTGCCTTGTGCCACATACATCCCTCGTGGAGTGGGGGCTGTTAAATATTAACAGTCGCTGGACGAAAATGTATTTTATTGAATGAAGTTTAGGGGATGTATGATTCTAGGTTCGAGGTTAATTTTATAATTTATATTGTCCATTAACTTGGTCTTGCATACAAGTTAGGTTGGACTCAAATTGAGTCCGCTATATTCTTAGGAACACGTGTGTAACTCCTGATAGAATATTAAAAAGTCCACTGCACAAGTATCTTCCGAATATTGGTAGGAATATATATGCAATGCTGATTAATATGAGCTTTTATGGCATTGTCTTCTGAGAAATGACATCTTAGTCGATGTGAAAATGTTATAGTAGTTTGTCCAATGTATAAATTATTTTTTTTCTTACTGACATTGGAAAGTTACGGCCGAAGAGAGCGAATAACAGGGAACTTGATATACTTCTTACTGATTTTTATGAGCAACGGATTGAAGATGATAGGCTCGGAGATGAACAGACAGGAATTAAGATTAATCAGAAAATTAAAATAGGAAAACTGTAAAATTTTTCACGGCTTTTTCTAGTTAAATAACAAAACTCGTAAAAGATAGCTCTCCTCGTTTTCTTTTTATAAAAAAAAAACGAAAACAAAACAAAACAAAAAAACGAAAAACAAACCTGGCATAATGCTATCGTTGGCTTGTTAAATAAAGAGAAATTTTACAACTAACGAATCTTCGTACAAACGTCACGCCGGTTATCAGATACAGGTATTCTTCTAGGCCCTTCAGTTATTCCTCCTACAAGTTAACAAATGTACAACACATATCGGCTCGAGTTGAGGAATCGGAGAGCCGAGTTCGAATTTCAGTTGAATCAATTACATTCACTTACGTGCTAATAACTCTTGCGCAACGAGCCGTGTTAAAATGTCAATCACAGAATATAGTGATTTTCCAAGCCTAGCTTAGATGTGGCACAAGGCCGAAATTAGGGGGCACCCAGTGAGGATCGAACTCACTACTCAGTTGTAATTGTTCTAGCGAGCCAAGTTTGCTAACCATTACACCGTCTTGAGGTTCCCCAATCACAGAATATATATATATTATTTGTGTTTATCTAAAAATTAATTTTTTTTATTTGTGAAATGAAAAACGTTAAACTTATGTATTGTACGATTTCTAAATCTTATAATGTAAGCATACTCTTGTAGTAATATCAAAGGTATATATATATATATATATATATATATATATATATATATATATATATATATATATATATATATATATATATATATAAGAGGCACGGCGATGTCGTGGATAGCGGATTGGATTGAGTTCGAATTTTAGTTGAATCCATTACATTCAATTATTAATCCTCTTCTTCTCCCTCTAGCTAGGCAGGACAGACTGGGTTCTATAGCCTTTGATGGCAACTGGTCTACGGCAGAAAGAAATGGCAACCTACTGCGGTAAAAAAATCTGCCTCGTCAGTCATGTCTTGAAAGATACATGATCGTCTAAGCGTGTATCACGCATGGGACATAACTGACTGACAACACATATCTTGTGATATATACATATATTTTAAATAGGAAAAATATATTTGTATAATTACGATCAACAAGCAGTTTTTTTTTTTTTGTGGCACTTCCTTCCGTTTACTTGCCTCCCTTATTAATACAACCTTCAAAAAATTAAATACAATGCCAATCGCCATCTTCTGTCTTTTTGAACTCCGTTCATCTTTTGTACTTTTCTCCATCCTCCCTATACTCGGTCTTTTATTTTCACTTTCACTTTCGTTAACTCTCTGCGAACTTGTGACATTCCGGCCTTACTGGTGCGGCGGATGGAGAAATGATTTAACAAAATGTTAATTTGTATTAATTTTCACTGTTGGTAAGTGAGATATAGATTCGAACTGCTTGTTTTCAGGTGTATTTAATATAATGAAGACAATGAATAGGTACAAATGGGCCAAATTACAGTCTTCAAGACAATATGGCTAAAAAAAAAACCCAAAAATAGGGCTATAATTATTAAAAGACATAGAAGTTAACATATTTTGATTCCATGTTAACTGACCGAACAGCGAGTCCCGTTCTCGGTTGAAATTTATAAAATCTTTCTCTCAAAAATTTTTCCGGAAAACAAGTTTCTCAAATTCAATCGCTGTAATCGCCATTTCCAGTATTGATGGGGGTTTCCTTCCTAACCTTTTGTCTGATGTAGAGTGGAATATCAATATCTTGATTATTTCATTATTTTATCTTTGGGTTGCATGCTAGACCCGTTTTAGTTGTTGTTGTTATTGTTGAATATCTGTCTATATTTCTGAGATGAGGTATTATGTACATTATTTACATTATTCAGACGATTGTCCTCATTTTTGTCGCCATATTTATTACAACCTTTCGGCCTTTCAGTATGTCTATATTTCTGAGATGAGGTATTATGTACACTATTTACATTATTCGGACTATTGTCCTCATCTTTGTCACCATATTTATAAAACGTTTCGGCCTTTCAGTATCTGTCTATATTTCTGAGGTGAGGTATTATGTACATTATTTACATTATTCGGAGTATTGTCCTCATTTTTGTCGCCATATTTATTACAAAGATTCGGCCTTTCAGTATCTGTCTATATTTCTGAGATGAGGTATTATGTACACTATTTACATTATTCGGATTATTGTCCTCATCTTTTTCGCCATATTTATTACAACCTTTCGGCCTTTCAGTATCTGTCTATATTTCTGAGATGAGGTATTATGTATACTATTTACATTATTCGGATTATTGTCCTCATCTTTGTCGTCATATTTATTACAACGTTTCGGCCTTTCAGTATCTGTCTATATTTCTGAGATGAGGTATTATGTACACTATTTACATTATTTGGACTATTCTCCTAATCTTTGTCACCATATTTATTCCGTTTCGGCCTTTCAGTATCCGTTTATATTTCTGAGATGAGGTATTATATACACTATTTACATTATTCGGACTATTGTTCTCATTTTGTCGCCATATTTATTACAACGTTTCGGTCTTTGTACGCTCCGGCCTTCTTCAGTTGGTTGGAATGTCGAACTGTACCCTTTATTTCGTTGACTGGGGTCGACTGTTCTAGTTCCACGTGCCATGTCTAATGGATGTCAGTTATCAGTTATCTCCTGTTAATTACCCTCCCCAAGTTCTCCACCACCTCAACCAGGTATTGAACTCACACTCTTTGGGTCCTGTCACTGGATCTAACGCCTTTATCCACTGTGCCATATGTCCTCGTTATCCAGTTGATCCCAGTGAGCGAAAAAAAGGTTTATTGTTGAATGTTCTCAAGTGATGTGGCTTCTATAGGACCTCAGCACACTTTTTATTTCTAACAAAATTTTCTTATTTCTTAATACTTTTTTTTAACGATGACGTTCATCCTGTACAAGGCCCAAGAGCCTATCAAGGTAGACGGTTATAGAGTAAGAGGCACAGTTTATGGTGATATGCAGGGCGAATAGCGGTTAACCCTAGACTTGATCATGTTAAGATTGTAGTAATCAGGGACGTATCTTCTTTAGTAAATAAAATTAAACATGGCATAAGACTGACGAAACGATCTGTTTAGGGAGTTAACTTTTGTTGTTTTGAGTAGATTAATTCTTTGCAGGTGTCGTAACAATTGGTTTGATTTGTTTTTGTTTGTTTTTTACGGTTTATCAACTCTTTGTGGATTATTTAAAACCGAAACGTATTTTAGATTGTAAGAATATTTTTTTGTGAGTAAATATTGTATTTAACAATTTATTTCAGAATAACAATGATTTTTTTCCTGATACAAGTTTTACTATTTAACTGGTGAAATGGAGATAGATCTATACCTTTCCCGACCGTGTTTGCGCATAACTGAATGTAACAAAACATGGTGGAATTCGAACAAGTAACTCCGATTCCTTGTTCCGAGTCTTTACCCATTACACCATCCACACACCCATGACTTAGAGAAATAAATAAATAAGTAAATTTAAAAAAAACAAAAAACAAAAATGAAATGAAATGAAAAAAAAAGTTCTTTTATTCTTGACAACGTTAAAAACCGAAATAAACAGATGTTTATCGACGTCTAATTTGAGAAAACACGAAATGTCGGCAGATTTGTGATCTGAAGTTTAACGCGGGAAATTGGACACCAAATATTGAAGGAGGAGAGGATCCCCCACCCCCACCGAAAAAACAAAACAAAAACACAACAACAAAAAAACAACAAAGCAATAAAAACCAAGACGACTTTAGGATCAGCAGAAAACCTTCCAAAAATACAATAAAATACGATCAAATATTAATAACATAGAGGAAAATGAAAAATTACAATGAAGAAAATATTTTTAGAAAAGCAGAGAGAGAAATGATTTCCCTGGAGGTGACTGAGTCATTTAATCATGTCACATTTGATCGAAAGTGCAAAATCTTCATATTTTGTGCTGTTTGGCTTTAAACTTGAGCACGTAGTGGGCCGACGCCACTCTAAATATAAGATTCTTTGCGTCGATAAATAAATATTCACTTATATTTTTTATTTGTTCCTCTTTCTTGATACTTTTTACACAAATCTTTCTTTTTTCATTCTATTTTATTTCTTTAATTTCATTTTCCCTCCTTTCAGATTTCCCTTGTCTTTTATATGTTTTTTTTTTTTTTACTTATTTTTCTCTTTTATTTTTCTATTTTCCTTTCTGTGTGTTTCTTATTTCTTTCCTTTGTCTTCAATGGCCTTTTTTTTTTACATTTATGTTTACTCCCTTTCTCTCTCTCACTTCTTGATTCTTTAATTCTTTCCTTCTTTCTTTTATTTCTGTTGTTTTTTTTTTTTTTTCATTCTTTCTTTCCATCCTGCTTCTTGCCTTTCCATTTTTTTAATTCATTCCTTTACCATCTTTTTCCTTCCGACGGGCTGTCTTTCAATTATTTCCTTCTTTCTTAGTTTCTTTTATTTTTTTCACTTCTTTCTTTTTTTGTCTATGTCTTTCTCGTCTTTCTTTCAATTTTTCTAATTCTTTCCTTTACCTTTTTTTCCGGCTTTCTCCGAATGTCTATCTCTCCTCCCCATTTTTTTTTCACTTCATTCGTTTTTTATTTCCGTTTCTATTTTTCGCTTTGGCTATCTTTCTTTCTTGCCATCTATTTTTATTTTATTTCTTTTCTTTTCTGTTTTTTTATTTCCTTTTCTTTTCTTTCCTGTTTCTTCGTTCACTTTTTCTCTTATTTCTTTTCCTTCCTTTTTTTCCTTTAATTTTGCCCTTTCTTTACTTTTCTTCTTTCTCTCCTTTTCCTTTTTCTGATTTTTTCTTTCTTCCTCCCTTTCTTCCTATTTCTCATCTTCCATTTCTTACTATTATCTTCATTCTTTCCCTTTTTTTCCCGCCATTTCTTTCCCTTTTCTTTCTTTTTCTCATTTTCCTTCCATTATTTCTTCCTTTTGTCTCTTCCTTCTCCTTTTCCTTTTTTTTTTCCTTCTTTCTTTTTCCTTTTTTTTTCTTTTGGGCGGATTTTTCCTTCATTTTTTTTTTTTTTTTTTTTTTTAAAGCTATTTCCATCATCATTATAGTCAAATAACTGCAATGTCGAAAAAAATATCCGAGAATGATATTTTTCGATCCTTCTTAACTCGATTCTAATCAGAACGCCATGTTTCCTTTCCATCCGTGCCCTTTGAACTCTTACGCCTCCCCTTTCACCCCTCTCTTTAAATCTAACCCAACATAGTTCCCAACGACAGATTTGGACAGATTAACTGATCAATTGTTTATTTAATCAGATTTTGCGGCAAGGAATTAACTACCTTTTTCTCATTCGAAAGAATTTTCTTTGTAAATTTAAAAAAAAAAAAAAGCTTTCCTTAATTAATCAATGATCATTTTTGCATTGGCTTCTTGGAATTATCATATATCAATGATTGTCTTAATTATCATCACTCTAATTAGCATTATCAAATTAAATATTAATCTTATCGATATCAGAATTATTATTTGGGAGCCTCAGCCATCGCCACCACTCACGACTGCCACCCTATATACGATCCCTTACTAAAGATACTGGAAACATGTATGGTATCTTATACCATTCCATTTAGCACCTGATGCCTTTTGGTAACATCTGTTTTTACAAGATCCAGATCAAAAGAATATTGCTGCCATATCAAGGCTGGAGCTTGGGCAACTCGAAGCGGTGTAATGGTTAGCAAGCTTGTCTTGCTAGAACAATTACGATTGAGTAGTGAGTTCGATCCTCACTGGGTGCCCATACTTTCGGCCTTGTGCCACATCTAAGCTACGCTTGGAAAATTGCTATCAAGGCTGGATCTGTTCTCCTTCTCCCTTCAAAAGCGTATAGGCAGCCTTGTGGGTGACTATTTAGTTTCCACTCGACAACTCCTTTCACCCCAGACGAAACAAAACAAGGCCGTTGGTACTCTATCCCTACTTCCATGGCAAGCTACATTCTTTAGTTCCACCAGTCCTGACCTTTGCAGCTAAACCCGACCATGCGACGCAAATTGTAGCGAGCCACCTTCATTCCCTTCGTATTTCATTGGTGAGACGCAAGTCCCACTCGAGCAGATCCTTCTCAACAGAGATATGATTCTACCAATTCCAGATCCTTCCAAATAATTTCACCTCAAGCAAGGCTATGAAGCCACTAAGACGCAAGGGGAGGGAGACGGTAACTGAGAGTGAAAGAAAATGAGAAAACATGACTGAAGAGACGGAGAGAAGACATTAAAAGACAGGGTTTCAAGGAGACAGAATATAATAATCGACGTTACATCTACATTTTTGAAGATTGTAGTTCAAACGAAAGCAAGAAGCCGGAAGAAAGTTCCACAAGCGAGAAGTGCGAGGGAAATAAAACAATTAGCGTAGAGCTTATATCTAGTAATTGCAACAGTCAAACGATGAGACCTAGCTGCCCATCTAGTAGCTTAAATTCGCCCGTCCTGGGTACGACGATAAACTACATCCGCGCCCTCGGTATGAAGATAAACTACATTCGCGTCCTGGGTAAAACGATAAACTACATCCGCGTTTTGGGTAAGGCGATAAACTACATCCGCGTCCTGGGTATGATGACAAACTACATCCGCGCTGTCGGTATGAAGATAAACTACATCCGCGTTTTGGGTAAGACGATAAATTACATCCGCGTCCTGGGTATGGCGATAAGCTACATCCGCGCCCTGGGTATGAAGATAAACTTCATCCTCGTCCTGGGTAAGACGATAAATTACATCCGCGTCCTGGGTAAGGCGATAAACTACATCCGCGTCCTGGGTATGACGATAAGCTACATCCACGCCCTGGGTATGAAGATAAACTTCATCCGCGTCCTGGGTAAGGCGATAAACTACATCCGCGTCCTGGGTAAGACGATAAACTACATCCAACAGCAATCTGATCAGGAGGTTTTGAGGAGCGTGGAACCCCCTCTTACTTGCTGGTGTTTCCAGGTCCACCCTGACTTGGGGTGGTAGCACTTGTTAGGGTCCCAGCTATGAGCAAATAGTCAATCCCCAAACTGGGGTCAAAACGTGTAAAAATAGGTTTTAATATCAGCAAAATATTTTTGTAAAAAATTATTACCAGCAAAAAATTAAAAAAAAAAAATTATTAACAACAATACTTTTTTTGAAAAAATATTACCAGCAATAAAAATTTTGTCGACATTAAATAACCAATTAAGGTTGATCTGCCGTAAAACAAACCAAACCAATCCTTAAATTCGCGAAGTTGATCTTACCAAAGTAGAAATCTCATCAGAGGAAAAAATATACCAAGAAAGTGTTTATAGAAAAGGCGCAGGGAAGCTACATTACGGCGGTGGGGAAGTTACTGACACCGAGATGCCAGATTAAGACCGATAACATTGCAGAATGTTCATCGAATTCGGTCAAAAATTTCTAAATTGAGATTTTCTAAGCGTAGATTACATGTGGCACAAAACCGGAAGTATGAGGTACCCAGTGAGGTTCGAACTCACTATTCAGCCATAAATGATCTAGCAAGACAAGCTTGTTAACCACTACACCATGTTCAAGTACCCTAAAATCTCTAAATGAATAACCGAAGCACGAGACCAGGTGTTTCAGCAATATCCAATACAGGGGCGAATGATAGACCTATAAAGGTGTAAGGAAGATTGTCTAGCACGACACGAATTTAAAAGCAGCAGACTTAGGAATTGATTTAATATGAACATTCAACTTCATGTCGACGAAAAAAAAGTTAGACTGAGAAAGCGCGATGAGTTACTCCCTAGGAAGTTACTATCAGCCATGCTGATAATATATATATATATATATATATATATATATATATATATATATATATATATATATATATTCTTTCGTATACGATTAAATTGAATGCTGTACGATCTCCTCACTGATTAAAAAGCAACAGAGATGTGGTTCTATCGGCGAATACTGAGAATCGCATGGTTTGAACATATGAACGATGAGAAAGAATTTCCACTATTGAGCTGTTAGAGCAAGATCAGAGGAGCAATCAGCTCCCAGGCTCTGGTCATCTAGGCTTGTGCCGTTGAACCTGTAACCCGTTGTATCGTCTGCATATATATTTTTTTCTAATGATCTGTGAAGGATAATTGAAGCAGAAAGATGGTAAGAGAATATTGAGGAACGCTTGCTTCGAAATCATAATTGTCAGAGAGCTGGTAATTAACAACGACATTCATAGACCTGATTGAAAGAAAGGAGTTTATAATTGAGAAGACACTTCCAGATATGCCATAGCTGGAGAATTTGCGTGACAACCCCCTAGGTCTCACCTTGTCAAAGACTTTTGAAATATCTAAAGCGACCGCTGTCTTAATTTATTATGGAGAGCTTCACTGATTCTAAGTGGAAAGACATCAGCAGTGAACCTAAAAGAGCGAAATATATACTGTTTATCGCTGAGGAGGTTGTTACCATTAAGCAGATAAGTAACTTTCTTGATAATACTCAAAAGTTTGCTGATGGTACTAAGAAGGCTGATGGTGCGATGTTGTGGCGGGGGTGGACGCACACTGGCATTTCTTGAAAACGGCATACAGCTGACAATATACATAGAAGTGGAAAATATTTCTCTTTTGGATAGCGGTTAATCAATTTCAGCAAGATTACTGATAACTTTGGACTATGGTTAAGAACCATAGTCCAAAGTTATCTTAACCGCAGGAATGTTATTCTGACGAATAGCCTTCATAGAATCAAGGCTTTTGATGGGTCAATAGGGGGTTGAAAGGAGAAGGAGTGTCGACGATTGTTGTGGTAGGATCCACCTAATTTGCATAGTGGAGTACCGACCATATAAATATGGTTGGTACCGGGAAGAGAAAGGGAGGAATCAAGAGATTCAATCCAGAGATTCTGCCCGACTGCGACTAAGTCAACACATTCTCCAGGAACGGTCTTCCCAAGAATATACAAAAGACTATATGTAAATATTGTGTACACTTTCTTGTTTCAATACATTTTGTTCTAAGTACATTTTGTGTTGTATTATTATTCCATGCATTAGTCAAGTTTCAACAACGATGAACCATTAAGTTAATTAAGCTTATATGCACCCTCATGTTTTTATTGTAATTTTTAAGTATTTTGCTCCAAGCAAGGCGATAAAGCCACTAAGACGCAAAGAGTTAATGAGAGTAAAGGAAACTAAGAAAACGTTGCCGAGGAGAAAGGACAATAAAAGAACAGGATTCATGGAACAGGAGACATAATATTGCTTTACAACTGATTTTAAAAAAAAAAAAATCATTTTCAATGTTTTTTTAAGTTCTTTTTTCGCTGTTTTTTAAGGAGTCTTTTAAACAGTTCCGTAGGAAACGATTAACCAAATTTTGAAGTTTATTAACAAAGAACAACTTACCAAAATTATAATCGACTGGAAACAAAAAAAAACCCAAATCCTTCGCCACTTCAGAAAAGAGTAAAAGTTGGAACTCACCTGGAATTAAAAAGAAAAAGAAAAGAAAAACAATTACTTTAGATTTCGAACACTGAATTGTAGCAACTCGAAAGTGTATTATTAAAAACAGGACTATTTTACAGACAGGAATATTAAAAGACTGGAGTATTAGCATATATCAAAACTACATTTCTTGTTTAAAACTTTATTCCATGATCACAATTAAAGACTATCTGTAATATGAATAATAATAATAATAATCATATAATTTCACCGGTTATTTTTATTTACTTATATTTTTTAATGAATTCAACTCAAGCAAGACGATAATGGCACTAAGAAGAGTTACTGGGAACGAAAGAGAATGATAAGACTTTAAAAGGAACCGAAAATCAACTCCTAAACAAAAAACAAAAAATAAGTCATATCACGCTCGTTAGTCCTGGGCATGAAAATAAACTGCATTAGCAGCAAGGCCTCGGCTCTGGAAATTGGAGGTTTTGAGGGCGAGAAAACTTTCATATATATATATATATATATATATATATATATATATATATATATATATATATGAAAATATGTATATAAATATAAATAAATATATATATATATAATTATTTATATATTATATCACGTGGTTTGTCTGACGATCGCTAAAGCGTGAAACCCAGGGTCACAAACTCACATCTATCCAACCAAATATATATATATATATATATATATATATATATGTGTGTGTGTGTGTGTGTGTGAGAGAGAGAGAGAGAGAGAGAGAGAGAGAGAGAGAGAGAGAGAGAGAGAGAGACCGAGACCGAAAAGCATAAATCTTTTACTTTCAAAGCATTCGGAATCATTGAATGAGGATTTACCTTTGAATCATTTTAGAAAAGGCAATATGAATTTCTTGCCTTAAAGCCATTCTGAAAATAAGATGAGGATTCATGTACCATCACTGAAGTTAAGCAACGTCGAGCCAGGTTAGTACCAAAATGGGTAACCCCTTGGGAATAGCAAGTTCCGTAAACTTGGATGTACGGGTGGTGTAATGGATAATGACTCGGAATTGTTAATCGGAGAGCCGAGTTCGAATTCCAGTCGGCTTCGTTATATTTCTTTACTCGAAAATACTCTTGGGAAAGGCATGAATCCACCTCTTCGCCCTCTAGCTATGTATCACTAAACCATTATTATGTAAAAGACAAAATTTCTTACAATCTGAAAATATTTGTATGCCTTTAAATAACCTGCAAAGGGTCAATAAGCCATAGAAAACAAAACAATCAATCAAACCATACCTCAAGTGAAACTTTGTGAGTCAGCGATTGGACTATATTTGATGAATAACCCGGGTTGCGCTTTGAAATATTCTGACGAAGCGTTTAATGTACGGCACAAAATTCGGTCGGCTGAACGTTATTTAAAAGCTGTTCATATGAAGCTTCATCAATCGAATTTGTGCGTGAAGAAGGAGAGCTTTCTTCGTTCTCCGTGTATCATGGGTGGGTCGCGAAACAATTTCTTTCTGTTTTATACGCACTAGGAGCTTATTTACATCGATTTATTGTTTTAGTAATAATTTTATTGTCCTTATTTGCTCCCATATAATTTTTTCAGATTTTCTGTTCATGATTATTATTTTTGTATGTTTGGCTTTTTGTTCTCACAAAACTTTCTGAAGAAGTGTTGGACAAAAAAGTTTCCTTTTGAAGAATGCGCTCCGTCATTTTTTTATATATATATATATATATATATATATATATATATATATATATATATATATATATGAAGAAATGTAGTCTTAAGGTGTGCTATATATTTATATCAGAGATAGAGCGTGTGTAAATATAAATATAAAAAAGTGAACATAGAAGTCAACACTTAGAGCGACAGTCTGGCATATATATGCAATCGTCAGGCCACGACAATTTATAAACAGATCGTCCAGGCCACGAACAATTGCATATAGCATTTTACTATATATATATATATATATATATATATATATATATATCCCAGATTTATCGACAGTCCCAATTCTCATTCTCAAGGCTTAGGGTCAACCCGTGGTATGATTTTCACTTTCAAAGATGCTGCACGCTGGGATCGATCCCCTCCAGTCCGATGACATCGGGAAGTCTCCTTCCTGACAAATCGACCATGGTGAGATTCGAACCCGAGTTTCATGGCCAGAATATGAACATTCTAACTACTCGGCCACGTGCCCATAATTCGAAAATAGCATACTACTGCCACATATGGACAGGAGCTGCCCAGTTTTAACTATCGAGTTTCGATACAGTCCAAAAACGTCTCCGCGTCCTTGTGGGTGATTAATTATTTTCCACTCTACAATCCCTTTCCCATACAAAAAACGTCGCAAGTCGATCTGTATTTTCATGGAAAGTGTTCCGACGATCTACATTCCTTAGTTCCACCAGTTCTACTCTTCACGGCTAAGACCTACTATGCCACGCCCATTCTAGCTAACCACCCTCATTCCATTTCACTGGGGAGATGTAAGTTCCACTCGAGTAGCTTCTTCCTGTGAACCACTGCTTTTGGTGGGATGTCCGTATTCCCGCCAGGAACAGTTTTTTTTTTTTTGCATGCTAGGGGTAATTTTTTAGTATTTTTATTTTTATATTTGATTTAATTTAAACAAAGTTTAAATATTATTGTTTTATTTTATTTCATTTATAATTTCCATTATCATTAATTTATTTATTTGTGAAAATAATAATATCTCTACAGGAGCAACGAAGACGTTTTAATGTAAAATAGGAAAGAAACGGGCGCTTAAATACAGAAGGAAAGAATTGAAATTTAATTGCTTCCATTTGGAAAGTATTCTAACAGATGACGGAAAGTGTGATACCAAAATCCGAAGGCGCATTTTAAATAGCGAAAGTTGTCTTTCAAAAACTAAACAAAGTATTAAGAAACAGGAAAAAAATTGTTGGGAGCAAAGAAAAAAGAGGGTCGAATGCTATATGTTATTAATCCTCCTATATGGCAGTGAATGAATAATAAAAAGTGGAAAAGAAGAGGACAGTAATCAAAACTATTTCAGTCTGGGCTTTTGACGCTGTTTTTTTTTTTTTTTTTTTTTTAATTCTTGTTCTTATTTACGTTTTTGGTTAAAGGAACAATTAAACAGACAACAGTCGAAGATATTTAAAAGATACCAAGATTAACTTTGACTCTCTTGACTCGCACTCTCTCTCACCACCCCACAACTCCACTCCCAATCCGACTAACCAACGAGGCGACATGGGTAACCTCACTTCATAGACATTTCCTAGCCATTTCGACCCGGCTGTCCGATAATGGAGACAAGATGACAATCGCCGGCTTTTCTTGACGCCGCCATTTTATGACACCAAACTGTGAAGTGACGACGTAAAGAGCAAATGACATGCTTTTTGTTATTTTTTTCTTTTTAAATTAATTTTCCAGCATTAGAAGAGGTAGGCAAGTGTGCGTCGGGCATGTCTTGTCCATTAGGGGGGAACTAATAAAACAGAGAAAATTAGGTGGGGGGGGGGAAGACAGCCAGTCCGGAGAAACATGGCACGTAATTCTGTAACGGACTTCAGAATGAATAAATAAATAATTAACTAGGAAGAAAATGTTGAAGGTACACAGAAACAATCAGATTTTTTTCAACTTGTAAAATCCTGCAACAACCTGGAATAAATAAGAAATAACAACTAGAGTGATTTGTTTGTTTAATGGTGGATTAATGGATAGTGGCTCGGATTGAGGAATCGGAGAGCCGTGTTCGAATTCCAGTCGAATTCTAATATCTTTCTTCTCCACCAACACCAGATATGGGTAAGTAGCAAGACAGACTGGATTCTATAGTCTTGGATGGCATCTGGTCTACCGAAGAAAGAAATGGCAATCTACCGCGGAAGATACATGATCGCCTAAACGTGTATCACGTATGGGACATAACTGACTGGTCTAAAGAATATTGGTCTCTAAAGGAAGCCTGTCCAAGGACATTGGTCTATGGAATCCCCGTCTAAAGACCACTGCTCTATGGATTACATGTCTAAAGACATTGGTCTAATGGTGAAATTCGGCAACAAAAGATTCGGTAACGGAAAATTTGATAATTTTGACAAGGTAGGAAAATTCGATAACAATGAAATAAAAGTCGATTGAAAATTGATGTTAGGGTTGTTTTGGGGTCGGGATTTGGGACCCAAGCCCGCTCCGCCATGTTTTTGAAAATGAGGCTGTATAGTTTTTGTTTCTTTAAAAAGAAATAACTATCTAAAAATTAATTTATTTAATACTTTTTTTTTTATTAAAATAATAATTTGAAAAGAAGATACACGAACTTAACTTTAACTGAGAAATCGATTTTATCTGCCTGAAAACAATAGAGTATATTAATTAAATAAATACTTATTTAAAAAATAATTTTTTTAAAATATTGGAGGGGGCTTAGCCCCCTAACCCCCCATCCAGAAAACACGGCTCTGGTATTGTGGCAGTTGGGTTTTATCTAAACTGAAAACCATGATTTTTAAAAAAAATTAATACTTATTTAAACATGGAGTGGACTAGCTCCCTCCAGAAAGTACGGCCCCTGGTGTTGTTGTAGTGGGTTTTGACAGCAAGGCTTTTGATCAGAAGGTTTTGAGGAGCGTGGAATCACCTCTTACTTGCTGGTGTTCCCAGGTCCACTCTAACCCAGAGTGGTAGCACCTGTCAGGGTCCCAGCTTTGAACAAATAGTTAACTCCCCCAAAAGGGGTCAAAACACTATGAAAGCATAAAAATAAGTTTTAATACCAGCATTAATTTGGGGGAAAAATTTTAACAGCAATACTTCTTTGGAAAAAAAAAAAAAATTACCAGCAATAAATATCTTGTCGGCATTAAATAACATATTGAGATTGATATGCCGTAAAACAAAACAAAACAAACAAACCTAAATTCAAATTTTCACAGAAATTTCATCCGATGGCTTTTTTTTTTCAGTTGTTGCATCAAATTTAAGAAAAATTCAAATAAAAATATATTGTAAAAAAGAATTTACGTGAAAAATGAAAATACAATAGAAAATAATAAAAAAAAAAAACTGGTTAACAACAAAAAATTCTATTCTTTGGGGTTCATAGTTTAATTTTTACAGCAATAAAAATACCAATTCAATATCTATGGATTCTTGAGATCAAATGGAAAAGCTTGGGGCCAATTCACACCAATGTGAGAAGTCCAGGACTTTGGCACCAGTAATGTGATTTTCTTTTTCATGTCTCTGTGTGTGTTTTTATTTTTTTTACATAGAAGTGAGAAAAAGTATGAGCTGACAGTAAAAGAACGGCTAAAGATATAAAAGGTGGATGGAGGGGTACAATGCCATAAAATCAAAGAGTAAGAAGAAAGATTCTTCGATATTGGAATTGTCACATTTTCGTTTCATATTTTTTAGAAAAGACTTCTCTTAGATTTCACTGATAAACCGAAGAAAAATTTTAGCATACAGCCTTTGCTTTAAAATCTGTCATCACTTCAGCCGAAATGTAAGCGTTTTTTGTTCTTTTCTTTTTTTTAAGAAACTTGTTGGCATTTATTTTTCTACCGAGAGATTATTAATAATAATAATAATAATAATAATAATAATAATAATAATAATAATAAATAAAAAGAAAGAACAGTAAGATATATAATCCGGTGTTCTTATAGATATTTTTATTTTTACAAAAAAATGCTCAATGTAAATTTACAGAGCATTAATATTATAAATTCATTGATTTAAAATATGGTTTTTCCGCTACACAGCTCTAACCATGTTTCAAAAATGGAAGGTCCGAATTTAATTTTGTAATTAAACTAAAGACATTAGTTCCATTTCATCCTCAAGCGAATTTTGGAGTAACTTTTAAAATTACAGTGTAACCCGGATATAAGAGACCCGGGTATAAGAGAAACCAGGATATAAGAGAGATTTTCTCTGGTCCCAAATTAGAGTCTGTGTTAATGTATATAAAATAGACCAAACCCGGATATAAGACTTCTTCTCCGGTCACGTCAACTCTCTTATATCCGGGTTACACTGTACTGGATTTTAAAGACAGCTAAAATCATAATTCCTATATATATATATATATATATATATATATACAGGATGTCTCAAAAAATGTACTCACGCTTGTCTCTAACATGCTTTTTTTTTTGCTTTTTATGCAGGTATAATTAATTAATCACGGCATGGCAGGAAAACAACTTAGTTTGGAAGAGAGGAAGTTTGTCCTGAAATGTTACCGAGGAGCACCTCCCCACTACCATCACGATGTACGAGCTCATCTCGATGCAGCTTTTCCAGACACATGGATTGGACGAAGGGGTACCATTGAATACCCTGCGCGTTCCCCAGACCTCACGCCCATGGACTTCTTTTTGTAGGGATATCTCAAAGACAATGTTTATCGCACCAAATCAAGAACAATTGATGAATTGAAATTGGAAATTGAAAGACAATGTCGCGATATTCCTAATGACCTGTTTCGTGTCGTTTGCGAATCCCTTGGTGCGCGTTATCAGCGTTGTCTGGACAATAATGGTCATTAATTTGAACATTTGCGAACATGATTCTTCAATTACAGTGTAACCCGGATATAAGAGAGTTGTGAGGATCGGAAGAAGTCTCTTATATCCGGGTAAATCTATTTTATATACATTAACACAGGCTCTAATTTGGGACCAGAGAAAATCTCTTATATCCGGTCTCTTATATCCGGGTTATAAAATTTTTCTTCTGTATTCGAAGCTATTATATATATATATATATATATATATATATATATATATCATCATTATTTTTTTTAAATATGATTCCATGCGACAGAGAATGTCTGATGTTTCAAAACGAAAACTCCAAATCTAGATTAATTTTAAAATCCATTTAAAATCCTTGATAATGGAACGAAACTCTGGATTATAGATTTATTTTTTTAAATTAATCTTCATTAGAGTTCTCCGTTTTGAAACATAGGATGTTCTTTATCGCGATGGAATAATAACACAAAAAGAAAAATAATTATACTATTAAAGAACAGGGCTGGCGGGTCTAAAGAATGTATAGCGTCAGAACACATGCCATGAAAATAATCGTAAAGCAAGCAGCGAAAGGCTCGCAACGTTTCCGTTATGGGAAGGACGTTTTAAAGAGGAAAGTAATTCATCACTCACAAGGCCGCATATATTCTTTTGAACTGCATCAAGACAGGCAAGTGAAGACTGTGTAGCTC
This sequence comes from Acanthosepion pharaonis, assembly GCA_903632075.3. Classification (NCBI taxonomy): domain Eukaryota; kingdom Metazoa; phylum Mollusca; class Cephalopoda; order Sepiida; family Sepiidae; genus Acanthosepion; species Acanthosepion pharaonis. The sequence goes on from CAHIKZ030000200.1 coordinate 1,544,964, forward strand.
CAGCCCATATATGGCAGGCATACTTCATTGGTCATTGATCTGGCCCTTGTAAAGATAGGGTATAGCAGTGGGACTCAGATACTTACTGGAGCGGTACAATGAACAAATCATTTTTCAAGCACCTTTAGATCGGATATATATATATATATATATATATATATATATATATGAATTCTACTTGAGGTCTGGGGAGAGCTTGGGTACCAATAGACATTCAAGACAAAAAACCTTCTTGAGAGTACACCCATCCATCATGATAGGTGAAAGTTCGGTGTCTACGAGCTCGAACAAGCTTATTGAGTGTTTACCACTCATCAGTTGATGACCCGAGAATGATGTTTCCCCCTCCCCCCCTCACATACCCCACGTTTTAGTTTCCTCCAGACATCTGGCAATATCTTACATATTTATAAGTCTAGCACTGGTCCTTACTTTGAATGCTGCTGCTGTATATAGTCTGGTGCTCTTGCTATATATTTAGAGATTCTTGATAAAGTCCAAAGAAGAAACTGCAATGTTATTAATTCTGACCTGGCATCTCAGCTTCAGTCAATTTTCCACGCCGTAACGTAGCTTCCCTCTGCCTTTTCTAGAAATACTTACATGGTAATTCTTCTGATGAACTCTCCTCTATGTGTTACAGACAAATTGTACATATGGGGACTATCTAGGACTTCATAGAGACTTTGAGGTATTACGGTGTCTGTAAGCAAGAGCGGTTTGTTTTGGTGTAAGGAATACTGTGGTATCTTTGGGTCAGTAATCGTGGCTAGCTAAGTTTAAGATAAGACAGATTGAAGACCAGCATCCTCTATCCCCCTTGCTTTTGGCCTTGTACCAGATTTTTGTATTTTCAAAATAATTATTACTTACCTTTATGAAATTAAGTGCAGCACTAGATTATCAGCAAGTTCTCATGATTTTATAGTTGAAATGGCTAGATGTAACCGTAAGTTCTATGCTTGCAGTTTCTTCTCTCACACTTCTAACTTGTGGAACTCTCTTTCAGCTTCTTACTTTCTGGTCAACTTTGATCTTGAAAAATTTAAATCCAACGTCCGTCTGTCTTAATTCCTATTCTTTTATTGTTGTCTCTCATTAATAATTGTTTTGTTTTTCTCATATTCTCTCACATTCAGTAACCCCTTGTGTATCCTTCTTGGCCTCTTTCGTTTTTGTTTCACTTTTAAATATTGTTATTATTATTCTACACCAGATACAGACAATTTGTACATATGGGCACTAGTTTGAACAATGTAGAGACCTGAGGTATTACGGTGACTGTAGTAAGAATGGTAAGAATATGTTGTGGTATCTTTGGATCAATAATCGCGGCTAGCTAAGTTTAAGATAAGACAGACTGAAGACCAGCCTTCCACTATCCCTCCTTTTGGCCGTGTGCCACATTTTTGTATAATTCAAAATAAATATTACTTTCCTCTACGGTACATAGACTTTATGAATGTAAGCGTACTACTGGAGATACCAAAATCAAACAAGTGTGTGTTTAAATATCTGGGAAGTGTTTTAACAGCGGATGGAAAGTGTAATATGCCTTTCAAAAGCTAAGCAGAGTACTAAGAAATAGGAAAAGTTCGCTAGAAACAAAGAAAGAAGTGCTGAATTGCTATACGATATCTGTCTTCCTGAGAGTGCCGGATGATCGCCTCAAAGAGACTTAAACCAATAGAGATATGATTCTACAGAAGGATGATGAGGATACTGTGGATCGAACATGTGAGTAACGACGACGTTTTTGAGAAAATGGAGACGAGAAGGAAACTAACATCAGGAAGAGACAGCTGAGGTTTATAGGACACATAATGAGGAAAGGAGGCTTGGAAAATCTGGTACTCATGGGACAGATAGAGGGCAAGAGGGACAAAGGAAAACAACGCACAGAATACTTAATGAGCTTGTGTAAATGGATGACGGAACAGTTCCTAGAGTAAATAAAAGAAAAACAAAATTTATTAAGAGCTTCAAGAGACGGGAAGTTAAGGAGAGCCATGATCGTTTGCGTTACGAGGAGAAATAGCACATGAAGAAGAAAACTAGATCGGCGGCAAGGTCTTATCTTTTACAGTTGAAATGGCCAGAGGTAACCGTAAGTTCTATGCTAACAGTTTTTTCTTGTGCACTTCTCGCTTGTGGAATTCACTTCCGGCTTCTTGTTTTCCAATCAACTTTGATCGTCAAAAATGTAAATGCAAAGTCAATCGTTATATTTTGTCGTCTTAATTCTTGTTCTTTCATTGTTCTTTCACCTTAACAGTGTTTTTATTCTCATATTCCCTAATATTCGCTAACCACTTGCGTCTTTATTCCTATATTCTCTAGCACTCGCTAACCACTTGCGTCTTTATTCCTATATTCTCTAGCACTCGCTAACCACTTGCGTCTTTATTCCCATATTCTCTAGCACTCGCTAACCACTTGCGTCTTTATTCCTATATTCTCTAGCACTCCTTAACCACTTTCGTCTTTATTCCTATAAAATAACCACTTCGTCTTTATTCCCATAAGCACTCTTAACCACTTGCGTCTTTATTCCTATATTCTCTAGCACTCGCTAACCACTTTCGTCTTTATTCTATATTCTCTAGCACTCGCTAACCACTTTCGTCTTTATTCCTATATTCTCTAGCACTTCTTTAACCACTTGCGTCTTTATTCCTATATTCTCTAGCACTCGCTAACCACTTTCGTCTTTATTCCTATATTTCTCATAACCACTTTCGTCTTTATTCCTATATTCTCTAGCACTCGCTAAACACTTGCGTCTTTATTCCTATATTCTCTAGCTAACATTCGTCTTTATTCCTATATTCTCTAGCACTAACCACTTTCGTCTTTATTCCTATTCTCTAGCACTCTGCGTCTTTATTCCTATATTCTCTAGCACTCGCTAACCACTTGCGTCTTTATTCCTATATTCTCTAGCACTCGCTAACCACTTGCGTCTTTATTCCTATATTCTCTAGCACTCGCTAACCACTTTCGTCTTTATTTATTCTCTAGCACCTAATCTTTTCGTCTTTATTCCTATATTCTCTAGCACTCGCTAACCACTTTCGTCTTTATTCCTATATTCTCTAGCACTCGCTAACCACTTTCGTCTTTATTCCTATATTCTCTAGCACTCGCTAACCTCTTTCGTCTTTATTCCTATATTCTCTAGCACTCGCTAACCTCTTTCGTCTTTATTCCTATATTCTCTAGCACTCGCTAACCACTTTCGTCTTTATTCCTATATTCTCTAACACTCGCTAACCACTTGTGTCTTTATTACCTTGCTTGGGGTGAAATGATTAACAAAAAAGGTGTTCTAAAATCCCTGTCATGAGAAAATGTACCGTGTTTGTGCTTTAGCGACAAGGATCAACGCTCTCTCTTTTATCAAATTGCTTTATCTCTTTCTCTTTATCATCATATATATTTTAAACAACTTTTTTTTTTGTCCATCTAAAGAAAGGTTTCGCATCTTACTGTTCTGTTTGGAATGACATTGCCGTTTTTAACAAGTGCCTGCTAACGCTAGTTTTATGCGGTAGTAGCATTTAAAGGTCAGCCAGGTTTACTGAATTTGTACTCAATGACCAACTTGTTCAACAAGTTCTTTACCCCCCAGATTCTTTACCCCCACCATTCACCCCACTTTCTATTTACATACGCATCAGGATTTTCGTTTAACTGGATTCAGTTTTGAAACTTATTCTCCTATGCGTGGCAGATCATGGCTCTCCACAACTTCCTATCCCTTATCAGCATTTGTCACTTTGCTAAGCCTCCCATCCCACGTTTCACCATCCATTCACGTAAGCTCGTCAGGTAGACGGCCAGTTGCCATTCCCTATCGCACTTGCCCTCAACATGCTTTGTGAGGTTTTGGTTTTCCAAGCCCTCCTTTCTCTTTAGGTGTCCAATAAATTTCAGCTCTCTCTTCCTGATTTGGAGTCTAAGTATTTTTTGTTGCCATTTTTGAAAGACTTCATTGTTTCTAATCCGCTCCGTCCATAGAATTCTCAGTATCCTTCTGTTTAACTACATTTCTGTTGCTTCCAGGTTTCCTCTCCTCTGAAGTGAGATTGTTCAGCATTCACTGACATATACGAAGATTGATATAACATAGCAATTCGGCTCTTTTTTCTTTGTTTCTAGCGAAATTTTCCTCTATCTTATTACTTTGTTTAGCTTTTGGAAGGTATCTTTCGATAATCCAACGCGTATTCGGATATCGGTGTTGCACTTTCCATCCTCTGATAAAACCTGTTTTGAAACCATGCCAAACACGTGTTAGGGTATCGGCTCTTCTACTGTGGCCTTCCCTGGAGAATGCTTCAATAACATTCTCTTTTTTTCTATTCAAGAAGTCATGATTCGCCACAGCTACCTTTACTTTGGTATTCATAAACACTACAATGTCATAATTGTTCATTTTTCAATCATTTTATCCCAAGCAAGGTGAGAACACACGCAAGGGGTTATCGGGAGTGAAAAGAAAAAGAGAAAAGAGAAAGGTGGAAAAGGACAATAAAGGAACAGGGTTCAAGAAGACAGAGATATGCAGACACCGTAATACCTCAAAGTCTCTATGAAGTCCTAAATAGTCCCCGGATATGTTCCATTCAAATATTTGAAGATTGTAGGTGGTAGGAAAGCAAAAAATTGGGAGTTCCATAGGCAAGAAGTGCGAGAAAATAAACTATAGCATCTGGATAGTTCATTAATAAAGAGGCGAGACCTAATGGCCAATCTAGAAGCATGTTTAAATTCATGCAGTCGATGCACCATGGATAAAAGTTCATCAGGACAGTTGCCATTTGTAGAAAAGACAGAAGAAAGCCACGACACGTCGGTGAGAAAGTGAATGCAGTCGAGATGCCAGGTCAGTATTATAAACAGAGCATTTACTTAAATATTTGTATCTATAAAAAGAACGTATAAACATAAAAAATGTCTCTCTCTATATATATATTTTAAGACATTTTTATGTTTATACATTCTTTTTATAGATACAAATATTTAAGTAAATGCTCTGTTTTTTTTGTTTTTTTTTTTATAATAAACAACATTTACCGGCCTGAATGTCCGAGAAATTTTCATAGAAAAATTTCGTCCTCCGACAGGAATCGAACCTGTATCCTATACGGAACCATCATCTAGCCTGACGTGCCTTAACCGTTTCGGCCACAGAGGAGCATTCGGTTAGTAAGGTCGATTTTATTGTCTTTAAACTTCAATCTTCCATGAATCTCTCACGTACATTCATATCTGCTTATGGCGTATCAAATATAAACAAATGACGTCACACATGAAATAGACAATTATTTTAAGACATTAAAATGTCTTAAAATAATTGCCAGACTCCATGTCATATTGTGTGAAATATATATATATATATATATATATATATATATATATATATATATATATAGATAGATAGATAGATAGATAGATAGATAGATAGAGAGTGTTTCTCAATGATTGAAACAAAACAGCGGCCTCCCAGATGGAGAGAGCTCGAGGAGAGTGAGGAGATTGATGAGGAGGAATAGTGGGTCCAGCAGGATGGTGCTCCTCCTCACACTGCTAATGGTACCATGGCATGCTCCCGTGAAAAGTTTGGGGAGTGTCTCATTAGCTGCAAAGCTGAAGTGGAATGGACGCCCCACTCGCCTGACCTGAACCCCTCCCCACACATTTCTTCCTCTGGGGGTTCCTCAAGGACAACATCTACCAGGGCAACCCTTGCACCATTGCTGCACTGAAAGCCACCGTCACCGGGGAGATTAAAGCGATCACTCAGAAAGAATGTGCATGTGTTATCAACGACTTTGCATTCAACAGTGCTTTCCTTCAACTAAATGGCAAACATCTGGAGCATGTCACTTTTGGGATCCTCTTGTTATTTTTGGTTGATCTTTGAGACTAAATGGTTGCAGATCCTGAAATGCTATCCTTTTATCTTTCAATAAATGTAATTTCCATTACTCTATCATTTGTGGTCCTTGATTTGTACCCGATCATTTCGAAACATCCTGCATATATATATATATAGTTTTAACGCACTTAAGGCTTGGGGTGTCGTACCTAGCAAAAAATCGACCAAACTGTAATCTGTTGACACTAAGCTCTCGACCGACTCGAGTCGTCCTCCTGGATGACCAAAACAGACACAGGAACGTAAAACACGTTAGTCTCTGACCTACGTTCTAGTAGGAGTTCGATCGTTCGATCTACCGTAATTTTCCATGTATAATGCGCATTTTTCTAATATATATATATATATATATATATATATATATATATATATATATATATATATATATATATGTCAGATGTTATTTTCAGATTTTGGGGGGCAATTGTGAGGTACTGCTATAAGAGATGAGACGCTATATCGTAATTCCCCATGTATATACGCATTAAAAAAAAGAAGAAAGAAGCAAAATCAAGGGAGCGTATTATGCACAGCAACAAAAAATCTTTAAAAAATTGCCGTAAAATAAAATAAGGATTATCATAAAACTAAATTGTTCCTATATTCATAACTGATTTTATTTATTTTTGGAAGTATTTTTTATGTAAAGGATTCCAGAATTTGAAATAGTTGTTTTTTTTTAATTTTTATTTTTGTGTTGGAGTATAGAGAATAAAATCATATGGATAATTACGGCTTTTTTCTTGATAAATTTTGTACAGTAACTGATCATGAACTTAAAATAAAAATAGACATATGTAAATTATTCAACTAAACATGCTTGAATACACACACACACACACACACACACACACATATATATATATATATATACCTTAAAATATATGTATGTGTGTGTGTACATGTATATTGTATATTTTAGTATATTCCTTAATGTATACATATATATATGTGTGTGTGTGTGTGTATATATATATATATATATATATACACACACACACACACACACACATATATATATATATATATATATATATACACACACATATATATATATACAAACACGCATATATATATAAATGTGTGTGTGTAGCGTGTCTGTCTTTGTGACATGTAATGTTTTTTTGGAGAAAATATACAACATACAATAACCACAGAATTAAACACGCAAACCTTTTCTTCTATATATATATATATATATATATATATATATATATATATATATAAGAATGTTAATGCTGAATTATATATATATATATATATATATATATATATATATATATATATATATATATATATATATATATATACGTTCCTACTGAATGCTTGGCAAATTTTCTATTGACTAAACTTCTTCTGTCGTTAAACAATTCTCCCTTGACAAATGTAATCAGCCAATCAGAGCTTGACACGTCATCCTGAAGGAGCTGCCGTGTCGGGTGAAATGAAGCAGTCTTTACTGGTGACCTTTGTCCATAAATAAGTATTTGTGTACGTAAGAAAGTAAGTAACTTGAACTGCATCCATAGATCCTAGGTATGCACAGGTGCCCGGTTCATCGACACTTTACAAACTACTCCCCACACACCAGCCCCGCCCATACACACTAAGTACATTTACCGTATATTCACCGTGAACAGATAGACAAACGGACAAAAATAAATACACGTATGTTAGCTTACAAGCGTCGGGGACTTAACCTGTTACAAAGGAACGAACGCAGATGTTAAAGGGTACGTTTCCACTCATCAGATGGCAGGTAATTTGTTGTACCTTAATCTCCAAATTCTTGTACGCCTTAAAACATTTGAAAGGTCGCCAAGTTTTCCCGGACAGTGGCGATTGAGAAGAATAAAAAAGTCTGTGACCAGGAATACGTCTTAAATAGCACCTCTTTGTTGCACTAAGAAGTGTCCGGTCAGGAAGATACGCTGATGTATGTGGCACAGCTGCGGGAATAGAACAATTTCTGTATGACCCATAATGAATAATCAGTCAGTTATATGCCATTTACTCCAGTCTCGATACTAAGGCTGATCAGCCAGACAATGTCGGAATAGCAGCCGATTATTGAGGAAAAAGATGGCTTGTCAATTTTAATGCATCCAAATCTAAACTGATCTCCATTAATCTTCTGAGAGACCACTCACTGACTTCCATCATCATGGCTGATGCTATCCTCCAAGAAAGTGAGTCATTCCACCTTCTTGTCAGTTATATGCCATACGGGATACACGCTTAGGCGATCGTGTATCTTTCGATACATGATTGACGAGGCAGATTTTTTCCCGCAGTAGGTTGCCATTTCTTTCTATGGTAGACCAGTTGACGTCTAATGTCATAGAACCCGGTCTGTCCTGCTATTTACCCATCGTTGTAAAGAGCGGTAGCAGATTCACACCTTTCCCAAGGGTATTAGCACGTAAGTGAATGTAATGGATTCGACTAGAATTCGAACACTGCTCTCCTATTCCTCAATCCGAGCTACTATCCATTACACCTCCGAATGGTGTTGATATGCCATTAAACAAACAAATCTTTCTAGTCGTAATTTCTTATTTATTCCAGGTTGTTGCAGGATTTTACAAGCAGAAACATATCTGATTATTTCTGTGTACCTTCAACATTTCATAACTTTCCCAAGGATATTAGCACGTAAGTGAATGTAATGGATTCGACTGGAATTCGAACTCGGTTCTCCTATTCCTCAATCCAAGCCGCAATTCATTACTCCAACGTGCCTCTTCAGACCAGAAGAATTGGATTCATATCTTTCCCAAGGGTATTAGCACGTAAGTGAATGTAATGGATTCGACTGGTATTCGAACTCGGCTCTCCGATTCCTCAATAATTCAGTCAGTTATGTGCTATGCGTGATACACGCTTAGGCTGTAACTGGTAAATGATAAATATTATTGCATTGCATTAGTTTTCATTGTATTATTTTTTAGCATGTTGTAAATATAAAATTATTCTTATAAATAAACAATCTAATAGGAGCGACGAATTTTAGAGAAAATGGAAACAAAAAGGAAACTTATACTTAACATCGGAAAGAGTTGAAATTTATAGGGAACAAAACGAGGAAGCAGGGCTTGGGAAATTTGACACTCACACGATAGATTGAAGGAAAACACCGGAAATTTAAATATCTTAAGTAAATGAATGGCGACGTAAGGTTTAGTCGAGATAGCAAAAAGACAATATTCCTAGGACAAATTTGTGGAGAGCCATGATCGACTACCACAAGAATATGGCTGTAGTACAATCAGTCTCCCATTTTCTGGGAGCTATAAAGAAGGTACTTAGAAAACACTACATCTCTAGAACAGGCAACTTGAAGAGGCATGACATATAGAAGATGTACACACTCAAACTCAAAATGTAAAAAAAAATTATATTTAGTGTACCCTTAAAGAAACATGGTGGCAAATGGACCGAGTTTTAAGTATTTACGAAAGTGTAGCTAATAACATAGTGACTATAGACTCTTAAGCCAGCCTTAAATGTACTTCGTATACATAAAAAACGTTTATACAATTAATTCAAGTTGAGACGTTTAAAGTGTTCTCTTGATCGCTAGAGTTGCTCGCCGGATGTATGCCCCAAAGCCATTAGGTGAGTAATTAACTGCTAAAGAAACACAGTGTATGATACTTGATATCGAGAATCACTAAGATGACAGGTCAAGATTTTCTGTCGAAAGCCCAGGCAAAAGTGTATCTCATAATAAAAGCGATATTTTTTTTTTAGATGGTGGCAGGGCCGGCGCATACTAATCCCGAACCACCCGACCTTCAACGTTGAGTCGTAAGTATAATTTCCGTTTCGACGAACCAATTTTAACTGTGAATATATTATCCCAACTACTAATCATTTGTGGGGCTGATACTACTCCCCAACCGAGGAAAGGAAAGTCTGACTGGGGGCTCCGGGCAGTTCTTGCTATCTTATCAACATTTATTTGTTTGTCTACCTACATTTATATACTTTTTTCTTTTTTTTTCTTTTTTTAAGCGTTTCACCCCAAGCAAGGCGGGAAGCCACTAGGATGCAAGCTGTTACAGGAAATAGCAAGATCAGATAGGAGTGATAGAAGGAAGGATGAGGGTAGTGGATAGATTAAGGCGACTGGAGATATCGATTGACATTACATTTGAATAGCTGGAGATTATAGCTCACAGGGAAACAGGAGAAGGGAAGGGAGTTCCACAGGCGAGAGGTGCGAGACATGAAGCTATTAGAGTAGAAGAGACGGCTACATTTAGTACTTTCGACAGTGAAGGGGTGAGAGCGGGATGCCAGCCTCGTAGGGCGCTTGAATTCACGATGTCTGGGAACCAGCGAATGCAGCTCCTCGGAGCAATTTCCATGAAAGTATTTGTAAAACAGACAGAGAGAGGCGACGGCGCGTCTGTGAGAAAGTAACTGTAGACGAGACGCCAGGGCAGGGCCAACCATATTGCATATCCGCCTCTGGAGCCTATCAAGAACCCCGAGGCAAACAGAAGGGGCGTCAGACCATATATGGCAGCAATACTCCATGCAAGGGCGAATTGTGGATAAAAATTAAACTAAGCACCACTGGCCATAAAAGGACGACAAATTTTCGTGGATTTTGACAACATTCTAGGGTCCTTCCCCCCCTCCCAATCTGCGAATTTGTTTTGCTCATGTTAAACCTCGAAAAAACTTTATAAAAATTTACTATTCTTTATCTATAATAATGGATATATTAAAATTCTTAAAACTTTTATTCGAAAAAAACCCAAAAAAACTCAAGTTGATGTTAAAAATTGCCGCAAAACATTGTTTTATTTAAGATGGAATGATCTATTACAACACGTTCATAATTTTGAGACATCGTATTTAGTTTCAATTTTTTCTAGTTGAATTGTTCATCTATATCGTATATACAGTGTAACCCGGATATAAGAGAGCTGTCGGGACAGGAGAAGAAGTCTCTTATATCCGGGTTTCTCTTATATCCGGGTTTGGTCTATTTTGTTTAGGTAAGTATGGGAACAATTTGGGACCAGAGAAAATCTCCGGGTTTCTCTTATATCCGGGTCTCTTATATCCAGGTTACACTGTATATATATATATATATATATATATATATATTTTTTTTAAGTATTTCATCCCTAGCAAGGCGGGAAGCCACTAGCACGCAAGGGGTTACAGAGGATTTGTAGCGAGAGCAGATAGGAGTGATAGAAGAAAGGATGAGGAGAAGGATAGTGGATAGATCAAGGCAACTGGAGATATCGATTGACATTACATTTGAATAGTTGGAGATTATAGCTCTCAGGAAACAGGAATAAGTATATTTTTTTATGGATTAGTATTCATTAGACATTTCCTATGTAGAGGTTGGCGTAAAATGTCGGTTTTTATATTCAAAATTGATGAACGCTTAGCGAAAGTTGTTTTGGAAAGTTTTGACTACAAATATAAATGTGCGTCCTTGTTCGTGCGACAGAGCTCGTAACGCCGGTAGAATGGAACAGACAGACCTACCATCCTTTATATTATATATATATATATATATATATATATATATATATATATATATATATATATATATACAGGGTGTCCTAAAATAATGTATACACACTTTAAATGTTAATAGTTAATAATACATTTTATATGAATAAAAATATGCAAAACCAATGGATTGGAAGAAAAGAGACATTTGAATATCCACCTCGATCATCAGATATGATACCCTTGGATTTCTTTCTGTGGGTGGGAGGTTCTAAAAGACAAAGTTTACAGCAGGAAACCTGAAACAATTGCTGAAATGAGAGTAGCAACTGAAGAAGAATGTGCTCAAATACCAGAGGAAATGATGCTGGACGTTTGTAGGTCTATTTCTTCAAGATTGTATTGAAAAGAACGGCAACCATTTTGAGCACTTGATGTGAACTCATCATTATATGAACATTCTGCCATTGTCCCAAGTAGCTTTTATCTTATTAAAGTTAATTTCTATGTTTTTTCTATATTTTACTCTCAAATTTTTAAATGTGTATTCTTTCTCTTGTGTTAATCTTATTTACAAGTCAAAATACACAAATTGAATAAGTTATAACGATTCAAAGAGTGTATACATTACTTTGGGACATTCAATATATATATATATATATATATATATATATATATATATACAGAGAGAGAGAAAGGAAGTGAACTGACCTTTTGGCAAAAGTGCAGAGAGAACTGACCACAATGCACTCTTTTCCATCAGCTTATATTGAGGCTGGGGTGTGTGTGTGTGCAATAGGATTGTCTTTCGCTTTGGTACAGGGTATTTGATCTATTGTTTTCACTTTGAGAAAGGAAATTAGTTGATTAACCTGTCCTTAAGAATGCAGGTGTAAATGTAAATGAGTTATTAAGGATATGTTAAGTAGGGGATACCTTTCATGGGATTTAAGAAATATTTTATTCATTGAACTTAGCCTATTACTTAATACGAGTTACCTTTGAAGAGCATTTCAGAGATGTTTTTTATCTTATTTTATTCATTAAACTTTGCCAGAATTGAAAAAATATTGAAATAATTTTTAAAAGTTGAGGATGTCCTGTTTGTACTATAAATACAGAGTGAATTCAATCCCTGGCTTCATAAAGAGGTACTTTGTTTTTATTTACAAATGACAAGGGAGAGAAGAAGATTCTTGGTTTTCTTGTTTAAATGATCAGATATCTTTTCTTTCTTATCTTTTGCACCTATCGTCCTGTATGATGACAGGATTAAAACCCCTCTAGATTTAAATCCCAATAAAAATATTTTATTTAGGCCACTGGAGTGTTGGTTGGTACCCGCGATAGATGATTATTAACCACCGTAATGTGTTTTTCTTTTATTGGGGAAAAATTCTCATATATATATTTCTTTCCAAGAACTGTTTCACTGTAACCCGGACTCCCGTGTGGTTGCTTCCTCGGTCACTACAATCTTAACCTCTTCAAGTCTAGGGTGAGCTGTTATTTATATTCTCATAATATACACTCACTATTCCATCATTATACGCATTTATAACAAACACATTTAGTAATCCTCTACATTGAGTGGCTCATGGGAACTGTGTTGGCTGAACAAAAGAATAAAAATACTTTTTTTTTAATTATTAGTGTCACTGCTTATTTACATTATTTCAGAACAAAAGAAGCAATCTACATTATGCACAGTATTTTTCAACACATGGGGCGTCTCATTTGAAATGTTGAAACGAACATTATTAGAATTCTCAAGCATTATCAAATTTTGTGACTCTTAAAGGAAAGAAAAAAAAAGAAAAAACAACTTTCTAAACGTTGTGCCGTATTTATATGATACGTGTATTTTTTAATTAGAAATGTAGTGTTCTTAAAAATGCTAGGGTGAAGCTAATAAAATCTTTATGACATAGCATTAATATTCTTCATAATGATTGGATTTGTACGAAAGTACTTGAACAAAAACATTCTGAACTAATATTTTTTCTATGGATTGCACCCGGGTGTACGACAACTTGTACACAAACTGGAAAAATGTAATGAAAATAAAATGACGCGCCATGTCGGCATATTTTAATAAAACCTGTTTGAATAAATTCTTGTGCTTAAGTAAACGATATGTGTTGGTGCATATTTATCAGGCGTTTTTGTAGGCAAGTTATTTGTTAAAATTTTTATTTGTTAAAAGTTATTTGTTAAAATTGCTGTTTTCTTTACTGTTTATTTTTGTTTTTGTTTTCTTTTTAATAAAAATGTTATTTTATTTTCAGGGTATAAAATTGCGAGTCGATAATCACACGCACCGGAATCATTTAAAATGTTATTGCTGAATTGTTTGGTTTCTTTTTCATAATAAATATTGTTTAAAAACGCCTGATAATAAAGCACCAACCATATATATATATATATATATATATATATATATATATATATATATATATATATATATATATATATATATATATATGTGTGTATTTAGGCAGCATCTTTTCATTCATACACCTTTCATTTAAATAATATAGACAAGTGTCTATATTATTTAATGAAACGTGTATAATATATATATATATATATATATATATATATATATATATGGTTGGTGCTTTATTATCTATTTATTATCTATATATTATCATATATATATATGGTTGGTGCTTTATTATATATATATATATATTGGGTTGGTGCATAATTATCAGGCGTTTTTAGGCGAGTCATTTGCTAATAAAAATTGCTGTTTTGTTTACTTTTTTTTAATAAAATTATTATTTTATTTCCAGGTTATAAAAATGCATGTCGATAATCATACGCTCCGGAATAATCATTTAAAAATGTTATTGCTGAATTGTTTTGTTTCTTTTTTCATAATGAATACTTTTTTGAAAACGCCTGATATATATATATATATATATATATATATATATATATATATGTACAGAGTGCGCCAAAAATTTATGCACACTTCAGGAAAGGAAAATCTTGTCTTTCGTAGTTTTATCAAATTGCGATAACACTGTAGTAGTACGAAGTTTCCTCGACAGATGGCACTACATTGTGGGACCTTATACAAGAAATTGAAAATGCATGTGTAGTAATCCCACTGGACACTTTGGCCAATGTGGTCCAGGCAGTAGTTCGCCATACGAATAAATGTCTGGGAGCTAATGGCCACCATTTTGAGCATCTCTTGTGATTGGAGAGTTCAAAGGTAACTTGTATTAATCTCGTGATGTCTGAATCTCTGAATTAATGTCTAGATAAATTTAGTATTAACTTTTCCTTTACTAAAGTGTGTATACAATTTTTTTGGCACACACACACACATATATATATATATATATATATATATATATATATATATATATATATATATGGCATTGATAATAATTTTCCTCACTGTTTGGTACAATTCTGAGTTCCATACACGCAGCAATGTTCAGGTAAAGATTGAAAAATTTTGTACCAAATGGTGAAGAGAAAATGTATATTTATTATTAACAGTATAAATTATGTGACATTTAATTATAACGAGCATTCATTGTGCAATATTTTATACTTACATATATCTCTGGCTGTGCATATATATATATATATATATATATATATATATATATATATATATATATTAAGAAATGGACAAAAGTCCGACAATTTATTTATTAATGACATTTTATATGTTTAACGTTCTTTTATAGATACAAGTATTTAAGTAAATGCATTCGAACCTGCATCCTATACGGAACCGTCATTTACGCTGACGTGCCTTAACCGACTCGGCCACAAAGGAGTGTTCGGTAGGCAAGGTCGAATTTACTGCTTATAAACTTCAATCTTCCATGAATCCTGTCAAAGGATGAATATTTTCTATGAAAATTTCTAGGACATTCAGGCCGGTAAATGTTATTTAATACTGTTTATTATAAACAGAGCATTTACTTAAATACTTGTATCTATAAAAAGAACGTTAAACATAAAATGTCTTTTATATATATATATATATATATATATATATATATATATATATATATATAGTTAAATCTAGAGGCCAAACAAACCAAGGTTTCACCTAAGAGGATCGTCATGGAAGGCTTGCTCTTCCCTAACGATCCGCTTAGGTTAAACCTTAGTAGGTTTGTCTGGCTCTCTAGCTTTAACTAGGTTTGCTCTACTCACTGTATTGAGCACTTTATTTAGTCATTTTGCGTACTCGTATCGGGATTTTTTTCTTTGGACTTTGGACTTGCATGCTAAACGATTATTTTCGGCTGACGTACATGTTCTTTGTTCGTTCTTTTCTTGTACCTTTTTTCCCTTTGATATTGGTTTGAATATTCGCAAATCAAAACACCGAAGGTTTTCCGGACGAGTATAATTTTTTATATTACAAAATTATTAATAGTATATATGTATATATATATATATTTGTGTGTGTGCGTGTGTAAAAATTTCACAGAGAGTATATCTGTAAAAGGAAAATATGAATAAAGACAAAAGAAAAACTTAACGTCGCTCAGAGAACGAAACGTATCAGCTAAGATAAGATTTTCTTTTGTATTTTTTCACACGCACAAAAATATATATATATATATATATATATATATATATAGTATATATTTCCCATTTTCCCGCAGTTTAGATATGGCACAAGGCCGAATGTGTGGGGTACCCAGTGAGAATCGAACTCACTGTTAAGTCGCAACTGTTTTAGCGAGACAAGCCTGCTAACCATTACACCATTATTTTTAGAATATTCCGGTCGGTAGACAAAAATAAATAAATATGCTTTTTAATTAATAAACGTGGCGTCTATTCAAATACGAGTATCCACAAAAAATAACGTTTGAATAATTATATATATATATATATATATATATATATATATATATATAATTATTCAATTATTATTATATATATTTTACAACCTATTTTCAAAAATTTAATTGGCGCACCTTAAGTTCCGAAAAGTCAATTCATACATGATTTTATATATATTATTATATATATATATATATATATATATATATATATATATATATATATATATATATACACAAATATATGCCAAATATATTTTAAAAATTAACATGTCGCTTAAGTACACAAGTGAAATTTTGCGTTTCATCATATATATATGTGTGTGTATATATATATATATATATATATATATATATATATATATATATAGTCTGTGTATGCAACCACCCACATATATATGTGCGCACGTGCGTGTTTAAACGTACCTCCTAGCGACAGGTATTATATGGACGACCGGTTTATTTAGAGTTATTGAGTGCTTAATTAATCACACATTGAATTTCTAAAACCATTTCTATCATAATTATCTGACAAACAGTCAACCCATCACCCATTCTGTGCTAAGCCACTAAAAATGTATTTTTCCCATGATTTGATTGTCAAAATAACCATGGAGTTCTCCGCTGTGGATTTGTGGTTAAGAAACTGATTACAACTCCTAGTTTGAGTTTGCAACCTGCTCCATCATATGCCCCATCTCTCGTGCAAGAGTCGTTAGTAGTTTTGTCTTCAAATCCTGGGACCCAGGTTCGAATCTCATTATAGTAAATTTGTCAAGGAGTTGACATTTTGATAACATCGACATGGAAAGTTGAACGGTACCTTTGGGAAGTGCCTGGAAACAATACCATGGTTTGCTCGAGACCTTGTGAATGAAAATGGGCAGATAAAACTGTTTAGAAGCCATCGATTGTTGTGCTTGCACGAAATCACAAGTCATCGTGACAGAGGATACACATGATTATTCGCTCTCTTCTAGAAACTGTAACTATGCCCCCCCTCTATTTGCAGTTTCAACCACAACACAAATGTACCTGAGCCAGCATCATTATCAGGAGTTAGCCATTATATCCATGCTTGTAAACTGTTTGGAAGGCATTGACGGCTGTCACTGCACGAAGTCACAAGTCATCGTGACAGAGGATATACGACAGGCATGCTCGAAAACGAGTGGGAAGCCATGCTTGGATTGTATATATAGACTGTGACGGGGTTCAAAACTTTCATCTGTTGATAATGGCTTATTATGTACACTGTTGCAGTAACTAAGGTTTGCTCAGCATAGACGCAGTATAAGCCGAGGGTTGACTCTGTGAGCATTGATCAAATACGAAATGTGCCTGAGTAGGCGTCTGCAACAGGGATTAAATAAGGAAGCCATTAATTTACATCCTTGCTGTGAAGTGTTGTTAAGATCACCCATCTTGCAGACCGGTGCCTTTGTTTTTTTAAAATAATACTCACTGAGTGGTGCCTTTGTTTTTTTAAAAATAATACTCACTGAGTGCCTCACACTTGTAGTTTACCTTCAAACTAAGCTGTATAAATAGAAGAGTGGTGATTAACGAGCTACTCTCACAAACTGGTGTGGTGCGTTCGATCTTCATCGAATACACTTTCAGTTTTGCGCTTATATTTGTAAACAAGGATAACTCCTCACTTGCTGATATAGTGACTTCGATCCTCAATGAGCGCTCCGTCATTGCAGCCTTATGCCGCATTAAGGAAATTGCAATGAGTATAAATAGACGTACGTCGCCGTCTTATAGCTAATATACCCTTATTTTCATTGCAAGTGTTTGAACGAGCTCCATTCTGTAGTTCCACCAGATTGAAACGTTTACAGCTAAAATCCGCATTGCCACGTCAACGGAATCGAACCAACCTCATTGCCCCCTGTATTCTGATAGTTAGAAAGAGGTTCCTTTCATACATGTTTTATTTTATTTTTCTCAAGAACCAGTGCATTATGGGACAGATTTCCGCGTGCTGGCCTCCCGGACGCCAAAATCGTAACCCCTTCAAATCAACAGCTACTCTTTATTCATCGTCAATATCTCCATAATCTTCCCCTCCTATCACATTCAATAACCCTCTACCTTGAGTGCCTCTTGAGCCTTATATTGGATGAACATGTAAAGAAAAACAAAACATTCAATAAATCCGCAGGCAAATGATAACACGGGATTTATTTTTCAGAACAAATATATATTATTCATTTTAGTCGCCTTTATTGTCAATGCACTTAATCCATTAAAGAATAATAATCATATTCAGTGGGTAGGGACGAAAAGAAGTATTCCGACACTTACAAAATTAATGTCTGAATTTCTGCAATGAGAAATTATCATTATTTACACTATCTACATGCGTACTATTGTCCTTATCTTTGTTGCTGACGTCACAGCTTTTCGACCTTTGTGATCCGCGGCCTTCATCAGTTGTATGTCGATCCGAATAACCTACAGAGAATTTCGAACTGAACCTGTTTTAACCGGGAACTAAGGAAACGGAAGCACCGGTTCAGCCATTTTTCAGATGCGGAAGTACTGTGTCGGCCATATTGTTATGCGTGAATAAAAAGCAGGAGTTTCACTTCGGCTGACAAAGAAGTAAACAGACTAAACTCTGCTGTTATTATTACCGACCCCCGTATAAAGTTATGACATAACACTTTATTTAATCTATGGGTGCAAACTGTTCTGGTTCCACCTAGTCGAAGTACAGACTGCCTGGCCCAATGACTCAATGACTATATCACCAAATTCGAAAATATTTTTCTATTTTAGAATAATCAGTACACTGATTTTGATAGACAATGGTCCTGATTCTTCAGCCTTCATAATGTTGCTTAATTATATCATTCTTTTGTTTGCTTGGGCGCTTCTTTACTTTGAATATGACAAATCCTGAAAATTGATGTTAATCATCCGAAACATTGAGCTAAAAATTTTCTTGATCGCTAAAGATTAAATGCTACTTAATATTACAGAAAATGAATCACCTATGTTCTTTCTTTATTTTGATTCCATTCACAGATCCTCTTTTGATCAAAGCAGTTTTCAAGAATTATCTGTGCCAACAGAACCGGAAATCTCGGCAAAGGAAAATGCAGACGAGATTTCGTAAAGGGACGCTAATCAGTTGAGACTTAAGCAGAGGAAAATATCCGTCGTTGCTTTCTTTTTGGGAAAAAGGAGGAGGAGGGGAAGAAGATGAATGAGAACAACAACAACAATAATACTAATAAAAGAACGCAAGAAGAAAAAGAAGAAGAAGAAGAAGGAGGAGGAAAACAAAGAGAAGCAGGAGGAGAAGAAGAAGAAGAACAAGAGGAAGAAGAAGACGAAGGAGAACGAGAACAATAATAATAATAATAAAAGAACGCAAGAAGAAGAAGGAGGAAGAGGAGGAAAACAAAGAGAAGCAGAAGAAGAAGAAAGAGGGGAGGAGAAGAAGAACAACAACAAGAGGAAGAAGAAGACGAACGAGAACAACAACAACAACAACGATAATAATAATAATAAAAGAACGCAAGAAGAAGAAGGAGGAGGAGGAAAACAAAGAGAAGCAGAAGAAGAAAAAAGAGCGGGAGGAGAAGAAGAAGAAGAACAACAAGAGGAAGAAGAAGACGAGGGAGAACGAGAATAACAACAATAATAATAATGATAAAAGAACACAACAAGAATAATAAAGAAGAAGAAGAAGGAAAACAAGAAGGAGCAGAAAAAGAAGAAAGAAGAGGAGGAGAAGAAGAACAAGAAGACGAAAAA